>JAAAKO020018607.1:0-15562 GCA_010015015.2 Bolitophila cinerea | reverse complement strand
CTATATGGCCTCTCTGTCACATGATTCAAAGGCGTCGGTGGTAGCAAGGGCAGCGACGATAGTAAAACTAATAGTGGTAGTGACTGCACCGGATTTGTTCCATTTGTCGGTGGTGGCAGCGGCACAGATGACCTTAAAACAAATGGCGGAAGCGACTGCGCTTACACGATTTCTGTAATTGGTGGTAGCAACGGCGCCGTATCATTTGAAATCACAGGAACAAAACACGACTGCGATTCTATCGATAGTCTACGTTCAAGAGCACTAAATTTTAAAAGCATTTCCGCTCTGAAACTTGCTATTTCCTCGAAATGACGTTCACGTTCTTTCTCCAATCTTGCTTTACTTTTCTTTAATTCAACAGCTAACAATTTGATGAGCATCTTCTTATAATTTCTTGTCGTAACTTGAGGTAGTGCATTCTCCTCTTTACTCACATTATCATCTATTTCATACCCAACATCTTGATCACCACTTCGTCGTCTTTTCCGACTATTTTCTTCGAGTTCAATTGACGTACAATTTTCGTCCTCCAGTTCTTCAGCATTGTTGTCAAGGAAACAATTGTTTTCACATTCCGTATCTCTGGTATTTTTTAAATTTGCCTTTACCAAACGTGCAATGTTTCTTAAATTCCTGATACCGATAAATTGTGTTTCTTTCAATTGTTTAATATTTAATTTTTGCACTTGACCTTCTATGTCCGATCCCACTTCTGATAGTGTCAATAGAGTTTTAACAAAAGTATTTATAATTTATTTATAATATTACAATGACACAATAAATCACATTCTGATTAATTCTTCACAAAGCACCTCTTCTGAAACCTTGTACATCTTTTATATCAAAAATCATCAGCTACTATGATGATACCACACAATACATACAAATACGTACCCTAAAAATAACAACAAATATAAATGAAATCTATATTCGATTTGCAAACACCTGGATGTTGATGCCAAAATGCGTTCTTGTCATCTCATCTGATTTTGAATGGCATATCGATATTAGAATTGAACTGTCAAATTATTGTGCAAAATTCAATAAATTTTAAATATTGTCGTCTGATCAAATAAATTTGCTCAGTAGACAGCGCTTGAATTGCGATATAAATTCCAAGCTAATAAATATGCGAATTGAACGTGCAACATAAAAAACAACGCATCACAAATGTATAAATATAGTATGAAAATCTATCTATTTGTCATTAAATTCAATATTTCGCGGATGTAGTCACATCCGGACACAAAACAATTCGATTATATACATTATATATATATATATATATATACAAACGTCAAAACGAATATTAAACGTGCGTACAAACAAAAGCGAACGACCGTTTAGTGTGTTAAAAGCGCGCTTTAGAAATTAAACATTATAAAGATAGACGATAGACTGTCCAGCATATATTTGCGCTCATATGTTTTTCATAATCTGGGCAACAAAAGAGTGTGCACATACGAACACGCACACACACACACAATCCAAATGCACGCACACACACACAGAACATAACAATATTTTATTTATTGGTAAAAAATGGTAATTTTACCGAAAAACACACGCATAAATTAGGCATTCAAATTCGTCGAAAGTGATGATCTTGCTGCCTGGCAGAGCCAACGAAATCTTGTGGGTTTATATACACAATACACATATACATATACATCTTACACATATTTAAAGTCTTAGATGTATTTTAAAAGAAGATCGTGGCTAGGCCTTATGATGGCGGGAGCGATATAATATGACACCCAGGCGCCGGCATCCGTTCGATGTATAACTTTTACTTTTTCAGATCAAACTTATTTTGGGCGTCTGCGCGCGTTAATTTTTATGATCTATTAACTTTTGCGCGATGCGTTCGTATTGCGAAATCCTCCTGTTTTATGTTTTTTATGTTGATATACACATGCCCGAAAATTGTTAATCGTCTAATTTGATTATATAAGCGGTTATTTGTGTATGTTTTGGAGGGTCGCCGAGTTTTGTAAAGCCGGCACAAGTTTTTTTTGTTGTTTTATGCCTGATTTCGCTCATTTGTACTGAAGATGTAGAAATTCGGATCGATATCACAAGCTTGCGTTTCAATAAATCAAATAATTGTGGAATTCGTTATCTAAGAATAAATTATTTTAAACATTTTTGACTAATATGTCAGTATTGAATAATTTATATGTTAGCTAAATGTATTAATTAGTATATTTGAAATATGATACGATGATACAGTGGCAGACATATGAATAATTCGCAGTCCTCAACTGGCACACACGCTTTATAATCTAGTCTTGAATATTTTTCTATAAATCAGGGTAATTTGAAACATACGAACATTTAGGGAAATTATGCACATGCATATGTCTCGTGTTACACTGCTTACTCCTAAACTAATAAAATAAAAACTAATAAAATTAAAAACCAGAATTAAATAAATTGATTTAATATATTGGTTAATTATTTGGAGCTCTTAGCCCTTAATTTAGCGTCCGCTTAAAATTGAAAAATAAACTTTAAAAATATACTATTAAAAAATTAAAATCTTTTTCTAAAAAGTAAAAATGTAGCAGTTCAAAAGTTTATAAAAAATGACTCTAATATTTAATAAATATAATCAAAGATTATACGACAGCCACAATTATTACCACTATAAACTTTTGAAGGTGTATTATATAATATACAATACAAGGGTAATTCAATAAGTCTTTACAAAATCTAGGAGATTCGCATCATCAAAACAATTTTGTTTCTAATAAGAACCATCCTTCAAATGACTACTGTCAAAATTACAGCCATATTTATCGTGTGGTTTCACTTTTACAGTCGATTGAAGCAAACAACTTTTGTTATTTTTATTTGTCAATAAAAGCTTTCATATGAAAGCCAAATCACCGAATGAAATCAGAGCCGAGTTGGACGAAGTTCACAGCACATCTGCTCCATCGTTAAAGACTGTTTAAAATTGGGCGAATGATCTCAGACGCGGTCGTTTATCCAAAAATGATGGAGAACGTCCGGGACGGTCAATTGAGGCGTGATGCGTAAGGAATAATCTTCATCGACTATTTGGAGAAGGGAAGACCGATAACGGGGCAGTATCATTGTGCTTTGCTGGACAAATTCGATGGAGCATTGAAGGAGAAACATCCTCATTTGAAAAAGAAGAAAATCCTGTTTCAACGTTGCAGTGCACCAGCATTGTGTGTGTGTTTCTCTTTAAAACTGAATAATTACTTCAATTGCATTAAGAATTACTGCCTCACCCACCATATTATCCAGATCTGACCCCCTGCGATTTGTTTTTGTTTCCAAACCTGAAAAAAATTACTCAGAGGAAAAAGATTCCCATCAACTAAGGAGGTCATCGCTGAAACAAACGCCTATTTTGAAGAGTTCGACAAATCTTATTATTTGGGCGGCTTGCAAAAGTAGGAAAATCGGTGTTTCGAGCTAAAAAGTAACTATGTTGAAAATAAATATGAATTCATTTGAAATATTGTGTTTT
This sequence comes from Bolitophila cinerea, assembly GCA_010015015.2. NCBI lineage: Eukaryota > Metazoa > Arthropoda > Insecta > Diptera > Mycetophilidae > Bolitophila > Bolitophila cinerea. Next base: position 12,054 of record JAAAKO020018607.1, on the reverse strand, counting down.
TTATGTTTTTGTTAAGACTTATAGACTTGCCCACGTATATCAAGCAGATTCTTTTCTACTTAACCTAAAGTACATTCAATAAAAGTTAAAAATGTTTCGAATTATTAAGCGGAATGTTTTGAGCCATGTGTTTTTCCTGATATAGCCCCCATTTGTAAACTTTTTAAAAGAAAGCATATTAGAAAGCCCTACAATTTTTTTAGTTAATAGATACCCATAATATTCAACTTGTCCACCAGTTTTTCGTATGTACTAATTTTTCAATTGTGGAGAAGATGCAATTTAAATTCTCATATTTAGTGGTATGGGTTAAAAAATATGTAGTTAAAAATTAATAGTGCATTCATATTTTAAACAAATTATAGTATATGATATTGATATTACTCGAAAATATGACCAATGCTTAAATTTAGTAGGATTCCATTTAACTACAAATATTAAATAAATATAATTGGCATATAACCAGTATTGGTCTTGGCCTGTAATTAGTGTCATTGTTGAATTATTCCCGGATTTGTTTTAATTGTTTTTTACGCTTGTAGATTAATTGTTGACAATTCAGCCATCTTCTATTAACATTATTTATATTCTGGTATATTTCAAGATTTCTGGAATTAGTATTTTCAAATTCCCGAATTACTGTAAATAAAATTATTTACATAACTACTAACTGTTGACTTCTAGTAATAATATCTTGAAATCAATTGCTTTCCGCCAGACGTACGATAAGATCCCACTATACAAAATCTTCTTCATGATCTGACGCATAAGAACAGCTTATTAACTGTCGATCAATTCTTTTAGAAAACGCATAAGGAATATCAATTTAGATACTTAGAACTACCTTCGGAGGACATCTTTTTGAAATTATAATTTGTGTCCGCTTGCTTTTGTCTGAAAATTACAATTTGTCGTATTTTATGAAATCAATTTGTATCTTTATTCTAATATTTGCTAACATTTAAATATAGTACTGCATTTATGAAAAAGAAAATGGAGACAGACAGATAGAGAAAGAAGAGTAATTGCTCAAAACTATTGGCACATAGAGATACTTATGTTAACTGTTTCAATAACATATTATTGACAGGAAAAAAGTAGTTGCGATATTTCGCTGAACAATCATTTTATGAAGAAAGCTATGAGCAACTAAAATCAGCAAGTTATTTTTTTACTATTCCAGCTCATAAAGACAATATTTTCCTTAATTTCAAGTCAGTGGACGGACGGGAGAATATAATTATATAATTTAATTATATATTTATATAATTATAAAAATGTGCTGAAAAAAGAAAACAAAGTCAAGATAGTTTAAGCGATTATTATTTCATTTTTTGTTTAGCACTAATTGTGTTATTGCGTCTATTTGCTCCAGAAGTATATTAAAAGTGACTTCTACTCCTTTATAATCAATGTATGTCAAAGTTTAGGTTGTGACACTGATAGAATGTCAAAATCCAGAAGTGGTGGCAACCTGCAAGCAGTGGCAACCTTAAAACCTCTCCCTTAATAGTAATAGTAATATTTAGTAATATTTATTTAAATCTTTGTCATATACAAAAAAAATGCATTACTTCTGATGCTCCCGTTGATCCTATGAAATTTTTATAATATTTTGGGTCCTTCAATGATCTAATGACCTCATATCTAAAGCGCCGAATTAAAGGGTTGCATTGGGGGAATTCTACCATTGCTCCAAACCTCCCTGGTATGGATTGGAGTGTATGCCTGTAGGGATTATATTATATTTACGAGAAACCGCATCGAAAAAAATATATTTGTTAAAGATGATTTCTTTATATTCTTATATATATAAATATAAAATAAATCTGTGTTAAACATAATATATCTGCGACAAACAGAATTATGCTTGCATCCATTATGTATGGGCTAGATATAATATTTTTCTATGTATCTTTTAAAAGCTTTTCTAAGCGGAAAATTGGTATATGTTGTAATGGGACTGATTTCCAAATTCCGACTTTCAAAATAAGGTTTTGCTCGAGAATTAGGCATTTCCTGGTATGTGGAAACTTCCAACATCCACTAAAGAATAGATTTTGCGTACCCAATTTGTTATCACTTGAATAAAGAAGTGAAGAGGTGGTAGGTTCAAAGAATTTAAAAAGCGGATGTCGGAGCCATTGAAATATTTCGATTTGTCAATTGACAGCTGGTCTACTAGCCCAATTGCACCATACTATGAAGATATGTATGAAGGTACGTATAGAACACGTGGACCACATTAGGAGAAACACACATATCGAAAGCCCCCAGACATTTGCAGAAGACGCGTTGTTGGTGTTGAGGAGCTTATTATCTGGATGGGTTAAATCGGAAATAAATTATCCGAAGACCATTAATCTGGGTCTTCCGTATAAAAAATATGGAAGCGGTCGTTCCAGAGTTAAACGAAAGACTGAGTTTGTAACACTATTGTGAGAAAGTGTTGCAGAGCGTTCCGCACCAGATCGCAAAGTGCACTATAGCGTATTTTCCCAAAAGGTAAATTGTTATGTCATTTGCATAAGCAAAGGAAAGAAGCCTCCCCGTTGTGCTTCATAACAAGAATAAGATATCCCACATAGAGGAGCTCCTTTTTCAACAAAGTCTTTAACAATTTCTCAACTCGCTACATAGTCTATAGTCCTGTGTTTGAGCATAGATCTACTCTATCTATAGTAACCATAAAACGTCTGATGTGATATGAGATGAACTGATTCCAAGGATACATATCCAATAGAATTTTGCTACCTTAATTTCTTGTTTGTAAAAGATCCATTGGACAGTTCAAGGATACATACACTGCCTCATCATTTAAGAGGGTCCTGTTTAGTCTTGAGGATTGTTAAACTCCCTCGATCTTCTAACAGAAATAAGCCCATAAGATTTGATAAGCCGTCCTTAAGTTCTCGGGGATGATGAGAATAGATCCCAATCCACCCGCATGCCTTTTTTTTGAGCCTTTTATTAAAAAACTTTTTGGAGCTTTTTTAGACCACCTAGAACGGTGTACCATAGTTTGCATCTATTGGATAATATTCTGAGGTTATGTTAAATTTCTGGATATCTCCATAAATCCTGTAATAAATTCTTCTTTAAACCCCGTAAATAAAGTTTGTTTTAAAGTCTCTGACCTTATGCATGTACCACATACAATATATAATATATCATCCACATCAACCATCCCACCTTTTAATCCGCATTATAATCTCGTCAAAATTAAATATCAATCTCCGGTTTTCGCATGAGAACATCCCAACGACGCCGACGCCCGCCGACACGTCGCGACAACGGAGACGAAGACAACGCAAAAACCCCCGTTAAATGTTGATACACGAAATATTAACCCGGTTATTGTTCACCTCAGGGCACGCGAAGAACGCGCTCGCTCCTTTTACTCACACCTTGTGCGACGACGATGGCGACGCCTTTGTTTGTAAAACAAATTAACACCTCATAATGGAATAACTTTTTAGTATATGTATTATGTGTGAAAACTCAGCGAGGGGTTCTGTCTTGTGTATGTATATTGTATAGTATATGTGTGTCTCGCTAAAAGGCTCAAATTTGTCGTGAGCAACATCAACGCGAGTTTTCATTATGTGAATTTATATATATTTTCCATTATATACATATTGCAAATGCATTTTATAAAATAGTACATCAAGAGTACAACCCAGCGACATTGTTTGTATATTAAATACAAACGCCAACGTCATCTTAACAGTGCATAGTGCACATACCACACACACACACACACACACACACACACACACACACAAAAAACAACATATAATCAGTATACATAAGTATGTATATTATATGTATAAAATTTGTCGCAATTCCCGTCATACAGGTAAATGGAGTGAGCGAGCATGCGCCACGGAAAACTCTCGTATAAAAGCATATGCGTGCGAAAGGAAAAATGTACACGCACACAAACAACCGGAAAGTTTTCCGCTGTCTTGAGAATAACTTCGTTAAAGAAGTTTGTCTCTAAAACTCACAAGCACAATAGGCAGGCGCTGTCTTTTATGTGCTCGGTTCTGCGTGATGCTTGAGGTGTGTGCCTAAAACATCCCTTCTTACACATTGCGTGCGTCTAAGCTTGTGTTCTTTTAGTATATTATGTTATATATTTATATATATATGTGTGTACTGTGTAGTGTATGTAAGAATTCCGATGCTATCTTTTTTATATGTGTGAAACATATTGCGTTTAATGGTTTCTAATGAGACCCATTGTGCATAATATACTCTGCGGTCACGCTAGATTAGGGTAAACATAACGGACAGGGTGAATTGCGCCACTTTGAATTGAATCTATATCAAGATAATATAGTCTGTACAATTGACCACCTATACTAAGTTTTAGAAATATATAATAGAATATACTAAACAAGTACTTTATGAAAATTGAATAAAAAAGATCTGGGATTTAGAGAAAGGCAATCTCTCATGATTGATTGAACGACATTAAATGTATTATAAAACGATTTTGAAGATTAAAAATGATATGGAACCGCTAACAGGAACACAAAAATGGTTAAATTTTGTTATTACAAACATATTTTGGATTTTTGCTGAAATATCTTTCATATTATATCAATAATTAAAAATGGTTATAAATAATTAAATTAAATACAGTTTTAATTCTATTTTGATTAATTGATTATTTTTATTTAGCTGTGCGATGTTTAAATTTTTAAAACATACTTTTTGTATACATGAACAACCGTTTTTCTACTATGGACTCCAGTTCTAAAGTAGTAGGCACTCGGATTTGTCCTTTTCCTGTAAATCGATTCTATATACATAATATACAAAAACCACTGGCTAGAGAGGCTCGAATATACATATTTTATATATATATATATATTTACCTTAAAATGTTTTCATTAAATCAGATTTTTTTATCACTTTAAATTTTTTTACTGATAATTAATAATACAAAAATGTATATCAATTTTATTAGAGCTTGTTGGAAATTTAAATAAAATTTAAAATTATTTAAAAAACTGTTAACAGCGTGTCATGTTTATGTTGCACAAAATGGTCAAAATATTTTATTGTAGGGGTGGCAAGAATGCATACAGGCATTTTAGATAGATTGATATGGCTTCCAGGAATTACATATAAACCTAAGCATATACTAGCGGAAATAGGGAAATAATTAACCGGTTAACCGATTAAAAACCTGTTTTTATACTCGTTTTTGTCAAATCAAAAAATAATTATTTGAAACCATTTAATTGATTTTTTTTAATGTAACGAAGGATTTAAATGAGCAGAACTGACATAAAATGTATAATGCTTTTAAAATCTGTCTAATAGATTGGCTTAAAATCTTGTATTTTTAATAAAAATATTTATTTGGGTTCCAAATATTACGTTCCAAAAAAAACTATTGAGATCCAAATTAAAAAAAATGGTGTAAATGCTTATAAATAATATTGCGTGGTAAATAATATAATTGAAATATATAACAAAAAATAGTGCGTTTTAAAAAATATATTATGACATATTATTTAAATATTGCGTTCCAAATAAAATATAAATAAAACAACCAAAATGTAACCAAAAATCAAGGAATAGACTAGCAAAAACCAAAATTTTCATTAAACTTTAAAAAAAAAATTATAACTATCATGATGTTTAAATTTTTTGCTTATATTACAAAAAATATATTGATATGATATTCCAATTGGCAACGAGAAACCTTTTTTTGCGCAATAACTAGTACAAAAGAACGCAATAATTTATTTTTGGTACTTATTTGTTTTAAATGGTTCTTATAATTTATAAATAAAAAAAATCATTTTTTTAATTGGTTTGGACATACACACATTTTTTTGCCCATTATTTTATTAGCATTGATTTTGTATCTATTGTATTCAAATTTTTATTTATTAAGATGCTGATGTGTAAGATCGCAAATTTATTATTTGAGAACCTATTTTTTTTTGATTTTGCATCCTATCGTTTTAGATTTTTTCGGAGTTCATTATTGAACAAAAGGGCTCGCATAAATAATTAAAAAGAACGCATTTTTGAATTTAAAGAACTCCAAAATTTAATTATATATCAAACTTAGAGCCTTTGAGAGCCTTTATTTATTTTTTTTTGCTTGAATATATTGCAAAAATGGAATTTAAAAGTACGTTTGGGAAAATCCCGTATATCAATATCACGTTTTTTTCTTATCCTCGTATATTTTTTAAGAGCATTTAAAGAAAGGTAGAAAAAAACTTTTTATTTAGATTTATATTTTATTTTTGTTTACTTTTTTATTTTTTGTTATTTTTTTGAAAAATGTTTTTGAGATTTTTTCTAACATTTAAATATACCTGGTAACCGGTGTTGTTAAAAAAAATACAAAAAATCGCTTTTGTAATTTTCTGATAATTTAATAGCATAAACAAAGCATATATTTATATTAGTGTCTGTTATTTCAGCTTTTACCAAAAAAAAAAATATCGGGCCGCCTTCCAAATTGACTAAAAACACATAAACTAAAATCATGATTTTAAAAAAAATTGTATTATGTTTAACCCTTGACCACACGTGTTGTTGATATAGTATTTAATTGTATGAATAATTATTGGCCAAAGAATTAAAAAATCTCAGAATTGTATAATGCAGCTAAAATTTAAAAAATATATTCTTTTCCCCTAATATTTAGTATGAGTTATCCCAATAAAAATGTATAATTGGCGAAACGGCAAAAATGCATAATAGGGGCCGGAAAAGTGAATTAAACTGAAAAAGCTAAAAAAATCAAAATCAAACGCTGTGTACATTTATTATTATATGGTGGTCAAAAGTACATCCCCTTTGAGGGTGGTTTTAAGATTGTATAAAAATTCTAAATATGACGAAAATAAAATCTAATGAAATCGAAAAACTGTTTTGTTTTAAACAACTTCATAAAACTGCACACATACACATCTGAATATTTGCCCTTAGCACATGGGTGGGCGAGAATAGTAATACAGTCCGATCCTAGAATAGTGAATCTTGAAATGATGATTTCAATGAAATAATGCAATTGTTTGTATATAAGGAATGCAACGATGGCATTATTTCTACTTTACCGAAATAGTGCGCTCTTAAAATAGTAAAGGAAAAATAAATAGCCTAGTAAAAGTTATTTTTAATATCAAAATATATTGTTAACTTTTAACTTAACTTTTAATAAATATTTTGAAAACAGCAAAAAATATTAGATGTCCCTAACTTTGGATTCGTCTAATAAAATAATATATATATAGAATATTAGGATTGTCCTTGTGGTAGTATTTTTACTCCTTTGAAGGCTATTTTAAATCTAAATCCAAAGGGATGCTCAAAATAAAGCAATTTTTATTTAATGCCTATATTAAATTTAACTAAACTTAAATTGTATACATTTCACGTTTATTATTCAAAACTTAAATTGGATACATTTCATGTTTATTCGGACAAAATAAAGCGTTATAAAAATCTATTATTTATTTACATTTTCGTTTCACAAAAAGCAACATAAAATCGAACGATGACTTGTATAAAAAGACGAAATAAATTTGGAATATATGTAAATAAAATAATAATAATATAATATATACATTTGTCCTATTTGTTTATTTTTTGACCGAACCAATCGACGGAAAATTTAATAATTATTTATTTAAATTTTTTACAGACAAATTTTTTGGATTACATTTTATTTAATAACTTGATTTTTTTAAATTAGATAAAAAACAAAATTACAATAAAAAAGATACGTTGTGATTAGTGAGCGATATTATATTTTTTCAGTTTAATTTCTATGTATATCTGTGCCTTTGAATATGGGAGATTTTTAATTTCTCGGAATAAGTATATTTCTTTTCTGAATTTCAGAATTTCGGAATCAATGAATAAAAACACCAATACATACTATTAGATAAAGAATAATAATAAACGGATGAATCAAAAATTCGGAAACAGGAGCTTTTTAAAATAAAGCCTACAACAATATTACCTTCGTTTTTCCTTATCTGCGATTGACCTTAAACCAGTTTTGAATCGCGCTGGATATTTGCATTTCTCCATATAGTGTTGTGGCAAAAAACGTTTCAAAGTCTCGAAACAACCAAAAAAACTCGCAATGCCCTTGACTGATGTATATATTTATATATATATACCTAATAGTATAAGCATATATACAAAAATAGACGAAAAAGAAAAAATCAAAAGTGACCACGGAGTCATCGCGCATCGCGTCTTCCAAAAAACCTTTCTCCGATTTTGTGCGTCTGTTTGTGTTGGTATGTGAGTGTGTGTGTGTATTGTGAACGTATTGCAACATCTATATGCGTTATCTTTTTGAATTCTTCGAAACGCGGATCACCGTTTTATAACAATCAATTATGCTAAACTATACATATATTACTTTATTGTATACATATAAATTTTTATATTAGTGTCGCCAAAACCAGTCTCGCATCTTACGCATAATTTACGCATGCTTCTTTTATTACTATTGATAATTTCTTCTTTCAGTCTTCTTTCTCTCTACAAGAAACGCGAGACGTGATAATCATATAAATAGATTTGACAGACGGATTATAATCATCAGTTCACTCATAGTTTCGGAATACGACGCATCGATCAGCCACACAATGAAAGCTTTCGTGATTTTGTCTTGCTTTGTTGCCGTCGCCGTTGCGCGCCCAGAGGCCGGATACTCGTACGTCCGACCAGTTCATACACCATCTGTGCCACACAACCACCCGGTCCCAGCACCAGCACCAGCCCATACTTACGTACCAGCAGCTGCTCCATCTCACTCGCATGCACCAGCTCCATCCCACTCGCACGCACCCGCACCAACCCACTCGTACGCTCCAGCTCCATCCCACTCGTACGCACCAGCTCCCCAAACCTCATACGTTCAATCCGCTCCCCAAACCTCATACGTCCAACACGCTCCCCAAAACACATACGTCCAACCCGCTCTGCCAAGCTCATACAGCCCTCAGCCAAGCGGACAAGGACATCAGTCCACCTCTTTCGTTCAGGCAACAAGCGGATACGTCCAAGCCCCAGCATCAGGATCTAGCCACCAGAGCTTCAGCTCCGGACCATCTTTCACCTCCGGCCCATCTTTCAACTCAGGCCCATCTTTCACCTCCGGCCCATCTTTCACCTCAGGCTCGTCTTTCAACACCGGATCATCATCCTTTGGATCATCTGTTAACTCTGGCTCCGTGAACTCAGGCTCTTCCTTCGACTCCGTTTCTGGAAACTCTGTCTCCTCCGGTAAATATAATTGATCCTAAATGCTTTTACATAAAACACCAACTTATGCATAAAATTTTAATAAATAACAGGAAATGCCGCTTCCACCACCTTAGTGCAGAAGCACATCTACGTGCACGTGCCACCACAGGAGACCGAATTCCACCAGCAGTCTCACTCTGCTGCTCCAGTCATCCAGAACCAGAAGCACTACAAGATCATCTTCATCAAGGCCCCATCCGCACCAACCTACAGCCAGGCTCAGCTCGCCGCTGCCGCTCAATCGCACTCTGAAGAGAAGACCATCGTTTACGTGCTGTCCAAGAAGCCACAGGATCTGTCTGAAGTCGTACAGGCCGCTCAGGCTCAAGCTCCATCTGTGCCCAGCAAGCCCGAGGTGTTCTTCATCAAGTACAAGACCCAAGAAGGTCAGGCCAACGGTGGTGTTGAGCAGCAGCAGCAGCTACAACACTCTTCCGTAGAGTCGCACTCGCACTCTCACCAGAGCGGTTCAGCTGGCATCCCAGCTCCCGTTTACGGTCCAGCCCACTAAGAAGCTGCTACCTGTAAAAGCGCTCGCCATCCGTTTGTGCCTGCCACAGCGGTGGCATCTGTTGTAAATACCACGTTTCTTTTCTATATACGTTTAAGTCAGATAGATATATGTAACGACAAATATTAGATTATAAGTGTAATAATAAAAATATGCAAAAAAAGTTTGCGGTGACAATTAAAAAAAAAAAAAAAATCTTTTACTTAAAATGTATGATACTGATCATCAAACAGGACAGATAATTTGGGAATATGATCTATTTCAAATATTTGACTGTATCATTGCAAAAAAACACTGACAACAAATACCGTTAAATAAATGAGCCTTAAATTTTTCGCTAGGGTCTGAATGCCTTTCGAAGAAATATCTAAAAACAAAAAAAAATCAGGTATTATGATTAAATCATACTAAAGGGTGTCCCAATAAGAGTGCCCGATATAATTTAAACAAAAAAGTGTTTTAAATTAGACATGTTCCGATTAAGTATGGAAAAGAATATCCTGCATATGGCCCTGCGGCTCTGGCGGCAGACCCTTACTCTATTCACGAAATTTTCGATGAGGTTTCGGCAGATTTGCGTCTCTATCTCACCGATGACGCGTTGGATTTCAGCCTTGAGCTCAGGAATAGTTTGTGGTTTATTCGCATAGACCTGAGATTTAACAAAACCCAAGAGTAAAAAGTCGCAAGGCGTTAAATTGCAAGATCTCGGTGGCCAGCTGACATCGGAATTTCGGGAGATGATTTGGTCCGGAAATTGTTCCTCCAATAAATGGATTGTTGCATGCAAAATGTGGCAGGTCGCGTCGTTTTGCTGGAACCACATGTCGCTCAGGTTCAGTCCTTGCAATTGAGGCCACAAATTCTCCTTTATCATGATGCGGTAACGCATGCCGTTGACAGTCACAGCATTGCCAACCTCATTTTCAAAAAAACGGACCAATTACACCGCTCAAAATTCGCACCAGACAGTGGCTCGTTGGATTTTCTAAGCTTCAAATTCGAAAATTTTGTTTGTTAACGAGCCCGTTCAAATGAATGTGCGCCTCACCGTATCAGCCCATTTTCAAATATATTTTTTTAAGGCAGATTTTATAACGATAAATATATAATTAAGTTAGGAAACCAATTTGATATACAATTTATTTTTTTAATTATTTTGATTATAAAGTTTGGCAAATAAACGGCTCAGAATTATTTACCCTTGTAAAATGCATACCTAAGAAATCTGGAAGCTGTATTTGTTTGTGTATAACGTTTATTAGGCTATGGTGAATGTGAATAATCAGCCAGAAGCTGAATAAAAGCTGATTCATGTTTTTTGAGTAAATTCAGGCGGAACCGTTATTTAGTTTGTTTGGCCTAATAACTAACGAATGAAAGCTTATTCAGCCAAAATATTCAGCAATTATTGAGATTAAGCTTATTCAGGTGGTTTAATTAGATATATAGATTTGTACGTAGGCCGCTATAGGGGCCATTGTACTTCCTCTGGTTTGTGTTCACTCCGTTGGGTAAGATTTCGGGAACCAATTTGATCTCTCGACGAAGTTTGTGACGTCCTTGAGTCTTGATTCCTTAATTTGGTTAAGATGGTTTCTGAAACAGTCTCCTATTAGAATGTTTGTTAGTGTTTTCAACTTATGTCGACCACAGGTAATTAAAAACGACGAATCATTTTTTTTAGGTTTTTTGAATAATGATCTTGCTTGTCTACAAGTATCAAGTGTTCTCCTGAAGGATTAGGGTATGCATATGGCAGGATTCGGTCTGATAAGAGAGACTTTTGATCCTTTCCCAAAAAGCCAGAATGGTCTGGGATCCATATTAGGTCGATAGAGTAATCTTGAGCTAATAGCTTAAGAGTTAGTTAGTTGGTAGTCCTTCACTAATCCCGATCTGGTAATGTAAGTGAAAAAAGTGCGTAAATCAGCTAGACTGTCTAAAAATAAACGCATAGGTTTGTTCTTTACTAATTGTTTAATCACTAGTTGTAACAACTACTGATTAAACAGTTGTAACAACTACTGATTAAACAACAAAACTGGTAAGGTTATGGCGTCTGTATTTTGGGATGCGCACGGAATTTTGTTCATCGACTTTTTTGAGAAAGGAAGAAAAATCAACAGCGAATACTACATTGCATTATTAGTGCGTTTAAAGGAAGAAATTGCCAAAAAACGGCCACACATGAAGAAGAAAAAAAATCTCTTTCACCAAGACAATGCACCGTGTCA
>JAAAKO020018596.1:0-15563 GCA_010015015.2 Bolitophila cinerea | reverse complement strand
CCATTTACAGATAATGTAAGCGGTAACGAAACCGCCGAAATGCCAGCCTTGTTTGCGTGCTTTGGGCTTTTGTACGCCTGGAACTACACACTGATCCCGATTGTTGTAAGGCACAAATTAATGCGTTAGAATAACGTCAATTTTACTTGTTTGTCTATACGGCATATACCTGTGTCTTTGACTAGTTTGTGGTGGCCAGTAAGATATCCATAGATATTTAAAAAAAGATAAATAATCATTATTATATTCTTTTTATGTATGTTTAAATAAACTCAATCTTAATCCTTACGATTTCGAAAGTACCAATAAACCAGCCTCACGTAACAGTGGCTTTGCCAGGAATCTTCTGCCTCGCCAGTAAAACTCCAAACAATTTGCTCAGTGTTAAAATGTATATACATAAAATATTATGTTATGTGGCATGTGTCAAGTCAAAATGCATCGTGTTGTCAGATGTCACGACATAAATGCGCCAATTGAGATTGTTTTTTGTCGCATCGATAAGTGTTAATTCAACGTATGGCTATATTAACATATGCTTGAGGAACATCTCTGTCATTAAGGTTGCAAGCATTTGGGCGCGTTGTATAGTGAACCTTTACAGTACAACTTGCTACTGCAAGTTAAATGATGAAAATATGTCTGCAGAACATATTTTTCCAAGATCCCTGGTTCATCTAGTTCGTCTATCTATGACATAACCAATTCAGGATCATCGTGCCTCGTCAGCAAGGACTCAGACGATAGTGATGAAGACAACTTGAAGAGGAAGGTAGAATTTTGAAAATTAAATACAGTTCTGCCACAAGTGGGATTATCTCCAATTTACGAAAGTAAAAGGTCAAGGAAATCGCATAATCAAAGCAAATTGGTAAAATTATCATCTGTAATGGATTCAAAAATCTAACCAATATTATCCGCTGTAGAGGAAAACATCGACAAATGTAATTTGTACGATGAAATGATATTCCCGGGATAAAATTCAGTTAATAACTATTTTGCCAAAATCAGTTACGGTAGAATATATAATGCAAATTTTTCAAACTACCAATCACATACCTCGAACGTCAAAAGAGTTACAAAAAAAGAATGGATTTTCTTCGCAAGTGGACCCTAAAGTTGGGAAGCGTTAAAGAGTTGAAGTAAAAAAATCCGTTATACAGTATTACACCGACAATAATATCAGCAGAGTTATGCCAGGTAAAAATGATTGCATATCGATCCGATATGGACGAAACAAATCCAATGCGCAGAAAAGACTAGTGATGAATACGCTAAAAGAGGATTTAAAGCCAAACCTGAAAATATTTCATCGATGAAAATGGGTTTCTACCGACAGATGCAATCTGGAAACCTGTAAACGTTTTTTTAGAATATTTTATAACGAAACTTAAGAGGAATAAACTGCCGATGAATAAATTGTTGGTTCAATGTAATTTCGCTGAAAACTTATAATTCGTCTTACAAAATTAGGCTCAAGGATATCACTGTAATAATAAATAAGCCACAATTCATCCATTCACAGTGTATTTCCGTGATTAAAGTGAAAATCTTCAGCACTACAGCTTCATAATAATTACAGAATGCCTAACACACCATACCGTAGCAGTGCATTTTTTTATTGAAAAACTAATAAGATTTATCGAATCTAAATTTAGGGGCATTTCCAAAATAGATTATGTTAAGATAAAGCAGTATAATCACAAAAAGAACTTTATGAATATTATAAATCGGTTTGGATTGATTGTGAGTGGCACTTTCATGCAACATCTCATGGAAAAGGGCCTTGAGATGGTATTGGAGAAATATTGAAAAGGATGGCAGCCAGAACTAGTCTTACTCACGATTTTAATTCACCTATAACTACTGCAAGAGAAATGTTCAACTGGGCAAAAACTCTTAAAACAGATATGCACTTTGAATTCCGTACTATTGCTGAACACGAAGCCCAATAAACTAAAGTAGTTGAAAGATTTAAAGCTTTAAAGACAATCAAAGATTAACAACCGTATCACGCATACATTCCACATATCAATAATCCAAAATCAATCAATCAATAATAAAAAAATCCATAGTTTAATTTTTGAAAAAATATTGCAGATAAACAGAAATAAAAATTCCCTTAATTTTTTGCAGGATATTCAATTTTGAACGCCCATAAAAAAAAAAATCATTAAAAAAATCCATGTAGTCTAAGTTTTAAAAGTGTATTGAAGCTAAACAGTGAATAACACTCCCTAAATTTTGTACAGGATGTTTAATATGACATTGAAGTTAAAAAAAAAATAAAATTAACATATGCATTTTTAAAATTATTTTTTAATTTTTAACGGCCATTAAAAAATATAGTTTCATTAAAAAAACTAATAGTTTAATTTTAGAAGAAAAAAAAATAAAGGCAAACAGAGAAATACATTCCCTTCATTTTTTAAAGGATGTTTAATGTGTCATTGATGTTAAATTTTTTTATTTTTAATTGCTTTTAATTTTTAAATTATATTTAAAAAAATGTTCTTTAAAATATTTATTTTTTATTTTTTATGAAAGTTAAGAAATTAGGAAATTCTTCTGTTAGTTTTAGTATTATTTCCAAAATAAACATCACACGTTTGTATTTATTGTCTGATGCACTTATTAGATTTATGTAATGATTTTGTTTTGTCAAAAATTTATAAATTTATTTATAAGCTTATTTTAAGGTGACGAAAAGGGGCTCGAATTTTGGCCTGCGTATGATCGATAAATATATACATAATTGTGATCACATAGAGAACACAAATTATATCTACATATATTTTTATATATACTTTTTTTTCAGCCAAATTTTATACATATATAAATGTTCACAATATTTTCTACAAATCCAATTTATATAACACCATTGCAATACATATACCTATATAAATATATATAAATAGAACACACTATCTTAATACCTGGCAATAATTTCTTATTTCGATTTAATCCGAATCTATAGAGAAACTGTTATCGTACAACATTCCAAAGGGGGTGCAGCGCGGTGTTGAGAACCTATCCGATCAGACGTACGACGGCCGGGACGAAGGCGACCGACTGGTTGGTGGTCTTGGCCAATTGGTGGACGGTCAGCGTGGCACAGACAACTTCCGAACCGATATCCATGGTTTAGGAAAAGGTGAGTACCAATATATTTATAGTATCTTTATATATATATACACACGCTGATGTATATTATATATATATATACGCGAGTTCGAATTAAAGAAACAAACTTGCTTCAAAGATAAAACCAGCCGATAAGAGAATCCAATTTGGCATGTGAGACGCGTTATCGTTGCGCATTCGAAAGTTGAATGTATTCATTAATTGTGTTATTTATAACCTATACTCAGTTCTGTTCGGTATACAGTACAGATATACACACACATAGTTACAAGGTCAAATAAATTTAAAAAATCTCAGAATGTTGGGCTGGGGCTGCTTTAGACCGAGTTGCTGGAGCCGGGCATATCAAAATCGATCTTAATGTGCTATAAGTGGATTTTTTTTGCGTATTCGTATTAATTAAAGAGAATTCCATCAGTTCTACCCACTTATAAGCAAAGTACCGAATCGCATACACATATATACAATAAAATATATACATATATGAGCATATAAATGCAAGCATACGCTGCCATATACATATTATATGCTCGTACAATATGGCCATCGCAAAGTTGATCTTAATGATGCGTCGTCGACACATGAGTTTGTATGCGGGATCGAGTCACACAATTTATAATGCTCTCTTGCCCTGTATATAATACTCCATCTGTGCATATGTGAATATATTTGTATATATATATTGTGGTTAATGCACTTATGCATATATATATATATATAATATGTGTCTGAATGTGTACTCGAGAACATTCCGATGTTTAAACATCTTTCGCATCCATGTATTTTGTACATACTCCCTCGTTCTATACACGGAGCATATATACATATATATATATAAAATGTATACTATATATGCAATGCACATATAGCACCACATATAAATGATATAAATGTCACTATACGTGTTCCCTATTTATACAACATCGCCTGTAGGTATTATCTGTGCAAAATAGTACAACATAAAGTGCTCGAAACATGGACAGGGATTATGTCATTAAACAATTCGACTAGGTCTTAATTAGAGACAACTTTATCTCTATATTCGAGTATATATCTTTAGACGTTGCTCGCGTGTTTGAATTCTATATAAGTTTTACACTCCTTCAAGAAATAGTAATTTAAAAACTGAATCCAACAGGAAAAAAACCTCAATTTTCCAATATTGATATTCGATTTCAAAGGTTATTAGCTGTTGCTCCCGGATAATATGCTCGAGTTTAACCTTAATTTAAGAGTGAGCTGTTCCCTTTGTTTGACAAGTTCATATGGACATCATAATTTGATTGTTTGAAATGCACCCTTTACATGCATTTAACAGTGCATATATTGCATGCATTGCATGCGATTTTCTATGTGTACGGCAATTTAATAATAAATAAAGGAAGAAGGAACTTCTTTTGTGCACGCATCGCCTTTGTTTTTTGTTTGCTTGGAAAACTATCTGCATTTATAATATATTATATGTTCTATTCTATACTGTTGTTTTATAGTATGGTATAGTAGTTATGCATTTGTCAAAGAATGTTATGTTGTCTGCGAAATGCAATTTATACATATTTTATGCTCACACACATAGAAAGCAATGCTGTTGAAGGTATTTTGCAACCTGCTCGACTTGAGGTATGTTTTGACAGGGTGGTGTGTTCGCCCACGGTAGACACAATACAGAAATTTATATAAATAGCTACAAATGTATTGTATATATATATATAAATGAAGGGTGCACCCTGCCGTGCCGCGCCGAAATGTTTGAAACTTTGTTTCCGAAGAGTTTATGCACTGCAAAAAGGGTGGATGTCTGAAGTTCTGGGGGGGGGGCTGCTGTGCATGTATCACGAATCTGTGCTCACATTCGAGTGAGAGGGATTTGCGCGTGTGGTTCGCATTACTCTAGCCCTTCTACAAGAGATAGCTTAAGAAGCTTTTCAAGCTTGTTCACTCTTTGATTTTGGAAAAAACATGTTATGTCTCGCATTAATTTGGCTTCGACGGTATTTAGTGCATATTCTTTATATTGTTATTGTATAATTGGTGCCCAAAACAAGTAAACAATCTGAATTTCGCTGAATAATGGAGAAACTGGAAACTGGAATTCAATAGAAACAAATTATCTCTAAAACATTTGCAAGGATCGTAATATCCTCTCCATCATAAATTGATTTTTGATCTATTTAAAATAATTTCGATAAAGGTTTTCTGAATGAAGGTTAAAAATGATTTAAATTAACCGCTTTTAAAAAATAACATAACAAATATCTACAAATAAGAATCATAACAATAATAAATAAATTGATTATTGCTCTCCGAAAAACTAATGCTCACGCAAGAAAAAAGAGGCTCTAAAAACATAAATTAACGATCATAAAAGAAAATAAAAGGTTCCAACCAACTTTTTGGTAGAAACATTTTTTTGTATTTTTTTTTTAAATTCGTTTAAGTTCTGCTCAAGACCTTAACAAATAGCATTTTTTTCACTTAATTCTTATTAATTTCTAGTGAGTATCAATTGTACTGTAAAAATAGTAATTCCAGAAGTTTGGTTAAGAAAACTCTTATTTATCTATTATATATAATTGATAATCAACATAGTAACATATTTAAACATAGTAAAACCAGGTGTAGTCCGATATAAAGACTGTTCGGGAAAAAAACGTGTTATAGGTTAGTACCAAAATCTATCAAATCGGCGTATATAACCTATATAATGTTTGCTTTTACAGCAAAAATTATTATACATTTTAACGTAAAATTAAAGTGCTTATAACTTTGTAGAACATAATTTTTTGCTAAAATTGACTTACTGTAGAAAAATAATAACTGAGTAAAAAAACAAAAATTTGCAAAAACAATCCAATTTAGCCTTCTCTTCAAAATTCAATATTTTCCACTTAATAATTTAAAATGTACCACAAAATTTAATTTTTGCTCACCTTAAAAAATCAAAAATGTGCTCCTATTATTATATAAAATTTTTCACCTAATTCCGGATTTCCACCTAGTGGCCAAGTAGACATTTTGTGGCTATTTGATGGCCATTTAAGTAGAAACAGTGGCCATTTACTTGGCCATTTGAATAAAAATGTTTATGAGGTGGCCATTTAGGAATAAAGAACCAACATGTAGCTAATATTATTTTGCGGTTTTATAGTTAGTGTATTGTCCAAAAAATGTTTAAGGGCTACATTTCCAAAAAACGGCTAATTGGCCATTTGGGCCATTAATATTATTAACCACTAGGTATAAAATTATAAATATAAATTTGCAAATAAAATTGTATTTTTCTAACACAATTTATTTACTTTGAAAAATCTACAAAATAATGAAAAAAAAAGAAAAAATTCCAAGTATGCCCTAACAAGTATCGATAAAAAAATGAAAAAAGTTTAAAACACATTTAAATGTTTAATTTAAATAATTATAGGACTTCGAAAAAAACATGCATTGGCATACTTTTGGTTGTCCCCTGATAATAGGGTTTCGGAACATATAAAGCTATTGATGTACCCATAATCCTATACGAAGATAATTATTTCATAAATAAATTAAAATGAAGTGAAAACACATGTTAGCAAGTACTATTTTAATTCTAATTATTCTGTTGTTGTAAAATAAAATATTCCAAAAAAGAAAACATTTACATTACAAAAAAAAGTTTAAGCCAAACCAAAACTAGATAAAGGCAAAACTCATTTTTGTTTAAACAAATACGGTGACAGGCAAACTATACCTTGTAAAAATCTCCCAAAATCTCTTTCTATCTTCTTCTCTTTGTGTTTGTGTTAAAAAAAGAAGAGTGCTGCGCTTGCAGAGCACATGATTGTTGTTGTTTATTGAAAATGTTTTGGGGTCTATTTCATGCCGCCAACAAATACTATGGAACTTATAACTCCCAAATAACTCCTAAATAGTCCTATATGGGTCACCACCTTTTATTTAAGTGTAAATTTGGTTCAACTAGATTTCTACCTATTTGCCGAGATTTTTCGACTTTAAGAAGATCGTACTGCTGGATTTTTTCTACAAACTGCAAAAACGACTATTAAATGATAAACTCAGTCTCTCAGTGTACGATTTATAAATAAGTGAGTGTATTTATGAATATGATAATTTGAATTACCTCAGTTTTAATGGAGATCAACTGTGGTATCCTGAAATTTATTATTCTATACTAAAAGGGAATATAGACTGACTGACTATATCACACAAATAAAAAATGAATTTCGTTAATTCATCACTATGAAACCCAGCGGACACATCAAAGCAATAAAAAAATACAATACTTTGAGTTTTTGGCAAATTTTGTACATTCTTCCCAAATATATGCGTCAATCAACGTGTAAACTGACATACCCAGAGAGTATTTCTCCAAAATCGATCAATAAAAAACGCAGATGTGTCTTCGTTAACATAGGATCGACGCTTCTGCCATTCAATCATCCCCATCGTTTTACTGGCTGCATATACATTTTTTTAATACATAATGGTACAAAAAAATATATGCGACGCCAAATTTATTATTGATATACAAAAAAGGTAATATTAAAAAATAATTGGGTAACGATATTTTGAGATAGGTTTAAATTGCCGATGCTATTTGCAGGCACTATTGTTGTTGAGATAGAACGTGCGAATAGCGCTTTGCGCAAAACAGCATACTTCAAAATAAATATTTCATCGAGCTTTTCTTAATCATCTTAGGAATATACCACAAATTCCAAATAATTTAATTGTTCTTGAACTGTATTATAATTTAAAATGTATTTTTAAGGAAAGTTTTAAAAAACGCTGGCGAATAGCCATATTCAATATAAATATACATCATTAAAAGGAGAATGTACTACATTTGCCAAATTTAAATTGTCACGATTGGCCAAATCATACGATAAGCGCAATTATACAATTAGCCGAATTTCAATTGGCCAAATCAAAAGATTGGCCTAATTTCGATTGGACGAATCACGATTGGCCGAAACATTTTTGTTCGTATCGACACAGTAGTCGCCACAGGGTCTCCATGTTCCGTCTAGCTTCTAGGCTGGCCCTTTGACTTTTGGATGGACGACAGAATCCGAGCTGTATCATTTTGTCAAATTCTTGTTTGGCCAACATCAGTTTATCAGTTGGTACTTTTCGCGCTCGAACAGTAGTTTGGCGCACCTGTGGTTTAATATAATGATTGGTCCTGCATTAGATTTTTGTAGTACTCGATCAGTGAAGGAAAATCACTATCGATTTTTAAGGTAGAGACACAGGGTGCAGGATCTATAATAATTATACCTTTACTGCGCGAAATTGGTAATCGATCGATCAGAGCACGTAATTTCAACTAAGATATCGCTAAACCGCAGGAAGTTGGCGCCAATGATAGCGCGTGAACCATTGGCCACGGTAAACGTCCAGGCAAATGTCCTCCTGAGTCCCAGAGGGATGATTAGATGTCGTTCGCTGCGACCATTTTGAAAACTGTCAAACGGATGGTAGGGGTTGACGCTCTGCTCTTTTTGCCTGTAGAGACGTTGACGCCGGTGTCATTAAGGAATTTGATGTTTGAGGTGTTGTCCCGTAGAATTTGGCAGCTAGTTTCTGGACGAAAATTTCAATACTGCCTTCAGCTTTTGGCCTGGTTGCCGAACTTGTAGTGGATCAATCATGTGTAGTGCATGTGGAGTGCTTCGTCGACAAGAGCTGTGGACTCTTTTGCCACTTCGGCCGAGGCTCGCTTGTTCGCTCACTTGCTTCTGTCAGACTCGCCTTACCTGTCTGCGAGTTTGGAAAGCTTTGTATAACAATGCGTTCGCTCGTGGACAGAATAGCCTGAATTTGAGGTGGCAGTCGTTAAAGCCATAGAGATTGTAGCAGCTCCTTCGTCAATTATAATTTGTATAACTTTGATATTAAAAAGAGGAGCTACCCCTTTTCATTTTTATTACTAGCTAATTCTCGCATTTTGCGAAGCAAAAGAACGAATTTTTGTTCCCAAGGTCAAGCTCGCGTAGCAACTTTTTGAACTTATGTTCTTCGGATTCTGCGTAGTGGTCTTTTAGCGGGTGGGTAAGTAGTGTATTTTATAAGGTAGATAAGTAGTGTAAAAATTACCGTTTCCAAAGCAGCAATTGTTAAATGGTTCTTGGAGGAGCTTTTGGTAATCCCGTTAATAATAATTTAAAAAGAAAAAGCAACTAGGGTTTTTTTATATTTTTTTGTTAAATACACGCAAACGTTTTCAGAATCAAGATTTTTTAATTTTCGTAATTTTGTAATTCCAAATTTTTAAAACGCAAAATATTGTAATATTAAATTTAAAAAATGCAAAATTTTGAATACAAAATTTTGAAAAACAGAATTTAAAAAAAAAAACAAAATTTTGAAAAACGGAATATTGAAATACGGAATGTAAAAATGAAAATAAAATTAAAATCCCTAAAAATTTTAGTCGCGTGATATGCCCCCCATCCAATTAAAATAAAATTAACACTGTCAAAAAAATCACGGCAATTTTATACAATTTTTAGTGTCTCTCGATTAGCCGAAATCCGATTGCCTGAAACTCAATTGGCCGAATCACGATTGGTTGATTGATACAATTGGCCAAATGATACGATTGGCTGAATGATGATACGATGAGCCGAATCACGATTGGCGAATTACGATTGGTATTATGATTTTTTTTTGCTTAAAATTCAGCTAATCGTGATTTGGCAAATTGAAATTCTGCCAATTGAGATTCAACCAATCGTGATTTGGCCAATTGAGATTCTGCCAATCGCATTTCAGATAATCGAGAGACACTGCAAAAACGATAATAATTGCATGTTTTGTTTAGACATATTTTCCTTAAATTATTTCGTAATTAGCAACACTAAAATTTAACATGTGTACGCCAAAGTACATTATAACATATATAGCAAAATAGCCGTGACAATGCAAACATCAACGCGGGCATAAATGCAATGATAACTAACGATAATTTGGTCATATTGAACGTCCCGCGAGACAAATATTCGAAATGTATTCCGGTGAAATTAAATTATTATGAACTGCGAGGCAAATGTAAACAGCAAATTCCAAAAATTCCATCCCTTTGCGACCGACGCCCCATGCCAACCTCCGCGCTACCCCCGCACAGTTCATATATACGTTGTTCCGCTGCGCTGCTCCGTGTCGAGTGGCCAATAATAATGGCACACATAAAAAATGTATTATAATTTACCTGAAACATATTTATGCACTCGAAACACGTACACCATTTGCGCGCATGTCCAGACATGTACTCCGCATATGCACACCGATGCCGCCTCGCCGGAGCCGGAGTTGGACTGCGCAACGCGCGGCGCTGCACAGTGGTTGTATAGTTGTGTGGGCGTGTGGAAAAAACGTAAATTTAAAAAAGTGCTAAACCAAATCTTTTAAAAATTTGTGATAAGGTTTTTTTAATTTAAATATATTTTCAAAACTTTGATATTTTGAAATTTTATGTAATTAATTTTTTATTATGCAATATCACTTTTTGTGAATGATATACTTAAAAAAAATCCGTATTTAAATATGACTGTTTATTTTTTACTTTTGGTAATCTTAAATAATAATTGAATTTTACTAGCCCTTAAATATAAATGTAAACGTCAACCAAATTCAAAATGCTTCCAGATAAAATAAGTTTATTTAATGGAAATTAAAACTGCATTAACGGAATTTTCAAATTGCTACTTTCGTGATATGATGTTTGTTTTGCCCAAGAACCACTGTGCGCTGCACCATGTGCAAGCGTTTATGACTTTTGCAAATGCATTGTGTGTATCTGCGTATAAATATGCTATATACATATACTATACATATGCTATATATGCGCTGCACGGCTGCAATCGGAAGTCACACAAATTATTAAAACCTTAAGCACACGGAATGCTACTCGGAACAATGCTGCTGCAGCGGATTTGCTTTAATCCGAGAACCGAGTATTCGTAGTGGTCATATGGCACGAGTAGTTGTTTCCATGTGCGCTTTCTGGCTTTACGAGCTTACCTGTTAGCGTATATATACTATAGCTAGCAAATGTGTCCGAGATGCCTTTTGTCGACATCGAAACGCGCTTTTAATACTCTCCGCGTACACACACACAGACAAGTTCGAGTGTATCAATAAATAATCTCATATTTTATTCAATTTTTCTATTCTCTTGTAATCCATTTTGCTTCTTACCTTTTGGGGTAATTGTTGCTTGCAATACGAGTATATATATATATATATATATATACATGCGCGGGGAGGCTGGCGTACAAAGTGATATATTATCCCGCTTTTATGTAATAAACGTCAATTACCTTTTTTCTCATGTTTCTGAAGCATCAATATTTCATATTTTCATATTTCGGCAGTGAGCATTGTGCCGTGCTTATTCGAGTGAAGGAAAAAGGAGGAAAATACATGCGTACATATATATATATAAGAGTTTGTATATAGTATATATTTTATATACATGGTTCCATGGTTGGGTATATCAATAAACGAGGTAATCGGATATTTTGTTGATACACATCACCTTTAGAAAAGATAAATTTGTGTGTGCGTCGCGCCGCACAAAAAGCTTGGAATATTATATATATATATACTCGTAAAAGTACATACATGTACATTGTACAATGCATTGTGCGCAATGTATATTTATACATATAATATACACTTATATCTAGACGGAATAAATAGAGTGTAGGGAAATCCGTGTGTCTCGCGTGCTTGGCGTACGGGGACGCAGGTGTCTTGTATGTGTGGGTAGATAAAATAAAATGTTTTATTAAATACACTGAGTTTGCAGAAGCTTTAAGTTGTTATTTTCCCTTCTCCGTAATTCTGGCTTATATATATTATATATTTATATATGTAGGTACTCTTTGATTATATGTATACAGAGAGAAAATATAGTATGTATTATAGGGGGGAAAATAATTTCGTTTTTTTTGTGTGGGGTGGGAGACGGTTTGGTTCATTATTGTTTACCCGGTAACAATAATGCGAATTTCGGGTGTTGGGTGGGGGGAGAGAGGTGGGCTGTTGTTACGAGACGCGGGCTCTTATTCGATATATTATTCAATTATATATGCACGGGCACATTATGCATAATTTGTTCTACTAAGAATTTTCATAAATTTGGCTTGTCGTGTAAATGCTTTCGAAGCGCACGGATGAGGCATTGTATAATTTTGGAGTCATTAGCTTGTATTTTTTTATAAATACATCAGAGTTTTTGTGTAAAGAAACACATTATCTAAAAGTTTGTTTTAATGATTGCATAAAAGAGACACAGCATGACATTTTTCATTACAGTTTGCAAATTGATTAGTAGAGCCTTGAATTTCGGTGTCTAAAAATGCATAGATATGCACCAAAAATGAACTAAAAAATACCAAAATATGCATTAAAAAAATAAAAAATATAAAATTAGTCAATATTCAAGTAAAAACATAGATTTTTTATTAAATACAAAAAAAAAAATTATAAAAAAAATAATTTTAAATGTATTTCAATAATATTTTAAATATTATACATTATTTTATGGGTTTAAATAAATGATGCTTTTAAATAAAAATTGCACTCAATATATAAAAGTTTTTTTTACAATGAATAAATATTTTTTACCGTAAATTGTAAATATATTTAAAATATTATCACTAAAAATGTTTGTAACCGTAAATTAATAATTTAACCAAAAAAAATATAAAATGTAGTTAAAATAGGCAGAGGTCTTGAAAATGTGCGCATTTTAGCGCAAAAATGCTCGAACCCAAAAATATGCATTTAAAATCCTAAAATACACAAAATACAATGTTTTAAATGTAAACAGACAAACGTGTATTTACATTCTTATTCTGGCTATACTCATTAGAAATTTACGTATAAACCGTCGGTAGACACTAATTAATATATTTTACCGATATTTTACAATAATAATAAGCAGTGGCCAAGAGGTTTGATTCTTAGCCTCTGCAAATCCGCTCACTGAGCGTTTTTAGATGGCCAAAATAAATCGTGCACCTCAAAAAAACGGCTTCCTTGAAAAATAGTATTCACCTAAATAAATGATTGTCCATCTAAACAAAAAAAGTGTGCACCTAAGAAAAACGTCCACCTTTAAAAAATGTGTACCTACAAAAATCGTCATCCTTAAAAAAAATGTGCACCTCAATAAATTTTTATCAACTCAAATACGAAAGAGTGCCCCTCAAAAAAATAATCATGGTGGATTTATTTTAAACGATTTAAAACACGTAAAAAACTAAATAATTTATTTAGCTTTTTTTAATATTTCAATATTTTGCGGTTATTAGCGCCATCTATTTGGTCAATCAATAGAAATACAATAAAAATATATAATTACTATTTAATAAGGCCTGGCATATTTAAAGGAACATTTCCACTAACATTTATTTCATTTTATCAGATTTAAATCCAAAGCTTCTTCTTTTCGATATTCATATTTGAAAAATAACACACAAATCAATAAAGGCTATTAATCCTGAGTCTATTAAAAACATACGCGTATATTCCATTTTTTATTTTTATTTAATTGTTTTAATATATTTTCGGATTGTTTTATGTCTTTTTACCTTTTAGAGCTACAATAGAAAAGAGCACAAAATGTTTTTTTGTTTTTAAATTTTATTATCGAAACTGAAAATATTATGCACCTAAAAACAAAAGTGAACACCTCAATTTAATTCAATTTTTTGAACCTTATAATTTAAAAAATACAAAATACGCTTTTGTGCAACTCCATAGATTTTATGCAAAAAACTGTGATGAACAATTTGTTTAATTGTGATGCACAAAATTAATATGAGGTGGAAAATTTAAATTATTAAATAAAATTATTAAGTGTTTTTTTTAAATTTCCTGGTGCACACTTTATGAAGCACCTTTTATTATTTTCAGGAGCACGATTTTTTATTATTCGGTGAACACAATGTGAACCACGTCTTTGAATTTTATAGAGCAAATTATTAAGATTTGGTGGAGCATGTTTTGGAATATTTTGGGGGAAATATTTTAAAATTTGAGGTGAACAAAATTTATTTGTTTGAAACACGCTAAATTCATACCTTTTTTCGATTATGCACTTTAAATCTGTAGTTTCCTCTTTCCTCTTGATATAAATAATAGTTTTCTGCAATTTCAAACTACAGGAAATTGATACATTCATTTAAATTGTCGCATCTAAAATAATACAAAGACATATAGTCGGTCTTCAGTTGTTGACGCTGTTAGATCGGGACCGAGGCACCCTATTAAATATTTCATCAGGGCAAATTAGTACTCCTAAAAATCGAGGATTTGTTGCTAGTGTTCGAGAAAAATAAGCTCGCTAAAATGGTCACGTGTCTGCCCAGAGCCTAAAATTCAATTATTTATCATTATCATTATCGACGCATAAAAATCAGAGTATATTTTTGTGTTCATACGATCTGAAAGATAAATCGACTTGCAACTTTTCTTTTCAATATTTTAAAATGTATTATTAAAATAGGCTATTATCTTCAATATATTTTTCTTTTTTGATTCTATAGCAATTGATTTATCAATTTGATTTGATATTATCGTAAAGATAAATAGGCTATTTATCTTCAATCTATTTATCTTCGCAAAATCGATGCAGTCTATTCCAAATATGTTCATTTGTTGAACGTGTTATTCAGCTCTTAGCTGAGGTTTATTTGAAGGAAGAGTGGGTAAGGAATACATTTCTGACGGATCCCTAGAGTGCGTTCGATGTAGTTTTGAAGACGGTTTAACTTTACCCAATTCTAAACATTTTTTCAGTGCACCCTACAGTCACACTAATTGGCAAAACTCCAAATCCTACACATTGCTCTTTCTTTGTTGTGACTTTGCAGTAAGATAAGAGTGTTGAGCTTTACGAGATGTTTAGTCTAGTCAGAGGTATTAAGTATATTCCTAAACTAATCATTTTTTTTTTAAATTGAAGTGAAATCGAAGATACGGGGACATATAAAGGGGACATTCATTGTACATGTCACATCAAGGCGAATTAGCTAAGGTATCTCTTTACTAATGCCATATTAGCATGTTCTGTACAGTTCTTTCAACAACACTCGGATTCTAGCTTTTTTAAAGCACAGCGAGCCGTGGGGTATATCTTGCCAAGCCAAAGCAAGTATGATTTAATGAACTCTGTTTCGGGTGTATCGTGATTTTTTGTTGGGTAACACGTATCGTTAATAATTCTTTTGATAATCTTTAAATAATATATAATGGTGATTTACTTGTCCAGTTTACAAGTCACAATAAGTTTTGGTCACCGGTAAATTATTTTTCATGGGCCTCCTCCTACGCGAGGAAGAAAATCAAATAAACCACCATCTCCAAAAAACGACCTAATCGAACAATTGCTCCAATAGTTAAACGTT
>JAAAKO020018585.1:0-15563 GCA_010015015.2 Bolitophila cinerea | reverse complement strand
CTATACATTTATTTGATTTAGTTAAATTTCGTATGAGTCAGCCGGACCACGAAATAAGGTTTAAATGGCCTAACACCATATTAAGCTTACACTCTGCCCTAAAAAGGGTGTCCACGGCCTTAAAAACTAAAGGGCTGTTTAATTTTGGCCTTTTACAAAATAATTGCATCCTTTTTTTCGCCTCCCCCTTCCATCCTCCCCTAGAGAAGATTATATAAAATATCACGTTTTTTTTAATATCTCATAAATGAGAGAGATCCGATTTCTCCCATTTTATTTTTAAATTTTAGATATTTTGAATACCTTTAATTTGATACCAAACACACTAATCATACTTTCCAGGACACTCATTTTTTCCCAAATCTTTGAACCCTTCCCACCCCTAAGAGGTTCATTTCCTTGAAACCATATTATGATATTCGGGGTTGAGGAGACCCCGTTATGAGAGGGTAGGGGAAGAAAAAATCTCCAGGCACAAAAACTAAACTGCACAACGCCAAAAAAATTAACTATTTTGTAAGTCAAAATGAGCTTTTTGACATGAAAAGCATTTTTAGTAGTTAAAATTGAGCGTTTTTCTATATACAAATATCGAGCGTTTATATAGATATTAAATTCATTATAAATTTTTTTAAAAAAACGCCAAAGTGGTAAGTTTTGCTTCCCGATCATTTTCCTCAAACTTATTTTTGCGCCAATGTTTGTATGAAACTTCTTTATTTAAAGAAATAAACAAATAAAAGTTAATTTGTTTGAATAAATGATTTAAAAAAAAATGCATCAATAGGGGCATGAATGGTTAGATTTTAAGGTGAAACCCTTATATTTATATAAATAAAGTTCTCTTTTACTCCAAAATATCAAATTCGGTATTTATCAGTTTATAAACTGTCTATAATCGAGTTCGTTTCGAGGTTATGATATATAAAATTGTAGAGCTAATTCCAAAAAAATCCTAACTAGGAATCCTTCATGCTCACTAGAGGCGCTGTTTGCCTGAAGGGGTTTCAACACCGATCTGGCAAACAAGAGTAATTATGAGGTTATGTGTACATATATGTTGATGCAAAGATAACGCAGACGTATACACAAAGAAATAGGTTAAATAATATTTTTGACAGTAGAGTGTCCAAATTTGCTAGTTCTACAAATTTTCATTGATTTGAAGGAGCCCAAATATCGTATGCTAGTATATTGTATTAGTTTTAGCAGCACACCGCACCGCACACTTCACTCTGATCGCGTGACGTTTATTTTAATTATTGGCCGAATCACGATTGGCCACACAAGATTAAATTCGGTCGATTGAAATTCGTCTAATCGAAATTCGGGAATTGTTGATTTTATCGTAGAATTGAAGGTTAAAATTATATGCAAAAAAAGAAACCAGTTTTTATAAAAGAAAATCTAGTTTTGAAAATTTTCTAAAATGTCTAAAAGCTCTAAAACGTAAAATATGTTGATTATTGGGAAAACCTGCCTCGTTCATACATTCTCATTAAAGATATATTTAAAGAATGGCGGTACTAAAGTGAACTTCAGCCAGTATTTTTGAAATATTGCTTTATACAAATATGCATTTTATTTATGCTATTTTTATCAAGTTTATTTTTTTAAATTACACCAAAAAATGCACATACAAAATGACGCGATTTTATATATGTTTTCTCATAGACTTTTTAAATGTACAAACTTTTACAAACTTATTTTTAGGTTATAATTTTTTAAGGGTTATTAATAATTTGTTATGTACATATTGATTTTTACAGATTTTTGTAAGTTTTTAATAAGCAAAAAGAGATTTAGATTTATAAATACACAAAACCAGCACCATAGGTAGAAAAAGAACATAAATTAAAAAATATTATTGACATAACCTTAATTTTAACAATTTTTAATTTATCTTAATATATAAGTTTAAATATATATTGTGTTTTATATATTATTACAATTTTTTATATGCTAGGGCGAACATCGCATCAACTACTGATGTCATCGAACTCGGTGATTGTCTGTGCGTGCGTTAGGGTGGTCCAGAGTGGAGCTTGGTCTACACTTATCGTGATCGGAAGCATGCGGCGACGGTGTTGGAGTTGTTCACTTTTATTGGTGCAACAGGGAATTTGAGCAGCTGTGGTGGCCGCGGTGGAGTTTGTGCTAATTACATGATGTACGGCGACGGCTACCGGTGCTGAGGCGTGCAGAACAATGGGTGCGGCCAGGATAGAGATGCTGGCGGTGGCAGTAGAGCTGCTGCCTATGCGTGGAGATTGCTAGCTGCTTATGGAGTCGGACGGCCTCTGTATGTCTGTCGGGGAGTCTGGTGTAATGATGTCGGTCTGATGAAAAGAATAAACATATATAAGACATTATAGGATTAAAGAGAAATAGGATTTTTTTAAAGGATTTTGCTAATCCTTCCAAAAGAAGCGTACCAAATCTAAAATTATCTGTACGAAGGTTTCAGAGGAATATAGGTACCTGGCTGACGCGTTACAACTACACGAACTTTATCAAAAGTCTATGGCAAAGAACAGTCTTCTTCAATGTGCGAGTGGGTGTTTGAGTTTAAAATTTAGAGAAGAAGGCAAAGGTGATGACGGATGGATATGGTATTATGATGGCTGTCTGAGGGTTTGTGATAGGACCGCCAAGCCTCGTAACCATCTAAACTGGTGGAGGGAATTTGTGGAAGCGGTTACGGCCCAGATGGGTTGTATATTGCCACATAAAGAAAAAGAAGAAGATATTTGCAGTTATATATATATTTATATATATATAGAAATTTCTATAAAATGGAACACATCTACAGTTATGTGAATGGACCGAAGTCACTGCACTTCGCATAACTAAGAAAATCCGAAAGGTTAAAGTTTTGCGTCAAGCAGAATATATAAATAATTGGATTTAGTCATTTAGTCCCAAATTTGCGACGAAACTAAAATGCATGTCAACATTTTAAGGTCCATCAGTTTAAGGATCTCTAATTCAGTCATTCTAAGAAACGCAGTTATATAATACCTACAAATCAAACATTCAGTCAATTATTCAGTCAATCAGTAGTTAGGCAAGTAATTGATGAAACAGTAAGTCAATAAGTCCGTCAATCAATCAGTCAATCAGTCAGTCAGACAATCATTTAATATCAATCAATCAGTATGTCAATCAGTCAGTCAATCAGCCGGTCACTCAGTCAATCAGTCAGTTAATCAGTCGGTCAAGAAGTTAGTCATTTAATCAGTCAGTCAATCAGTAAATCACACAATCAATCATTCAGTCGATAAATCAGTCAATTAGTTAGTCAGTTAGTAATAAGTCAACCAGTCAGTCAGTCAAGCAGTCGATCAATTAGTCAGTCAATCAGCCAGCCAATCGACAGTCACATAAAATCAAAAGCGTTTTTTTTATTATTGCATGACTTTTAACTTAAGTAATTTTTCTTTCCATTTCCAATAAATGAGTAATTTGTTTTTGTTTTAGATATTTTTTTCTATTTTTTGTGTACATATATGTAAATACTCATTTTTTTTATTTTTGAAATAAATATACATATATATATATATATATATATACATTTTTTTTATAAGTAAGCTCGACAAAGACAGATCTATTAAAATTCCGAGGCTTTCGTTCGGACTAAACATATATTGTCCACAGTCATAAATTTAGGTCGCAATTGGTAGAAAATTCAAGTCCCATCTATAATCAATCACATGTCAATCACTAATACCGATCTGAAAATTGTATACTTGATGTTAGACTTAGAAGGACTCTCCATTTCGAAATAGTTTATTTAATTGACATTGACAAAACTAATAAAACTCATGGATCATTTGAAATCCAAAGCAATGGCGAATTATAGTGACTTTGGGTAATTCCCAAATAAGTGCAATTGTACAAGTATAAAAAATCTATAATTTACTGCCAATGCGAAATGAGTATACGCTCCAAAACCGCTCTTAACCCGCTGAAAAAACCGCTCCATCAGAGTGAATGATATTGCGTGAGAGGTGCGATTCTATAAAATGTATATAAATGTATATTATAGTATATATGTAACGGTAACTGTGAGTTGCAAACACGATAATAATTAATTTAATTTTCGTGGTGTTCTGATGCGGGTTTAAGGTAGATAGAAAATTAAATAGCCTGTAGGTCACATATATAGATCGGGTTTCAATTGTTTGTGGTCATTTTGCGTTTTGCGTATTATAATTTGTTGTTATATACAATATTATATGTAGCGGTTCTCTATTGGTGCTACCTTCGTGAATTTATACTTGATGTTGATATATTTATGTGAATCTCTGGCCACACGCACACGTATGCAAATTGCATTCGAATTTATGTTCAGAAATTCCAAGGGATTTTCTGCGCACTTTGAAATGATGGCAATGCCATTTCGATATTAAACCAAATAATGTGTATAGTTGCAATTTAGAAACCAATTTGTGGAATTTATTCCCATTGTGGGGACTTTAATCTGCACTCTGTGTATGAGTTTAGTGTTTGGAGATTAATGCAGTTGAATTATAAACGAAATGAGTTTCTTAAATCGATTATCGATAGTCTGACTATAGATTTCACAATATTATGGTCCTTCGAATGGTGGAACTATCCGAACGAATCGAATGGGTCTGTGATGTGGTCTACATAGTCTTCTTTACAGCAAACTGCTAATAACCTACCTGTCTGTTAAAATATATATATTACATAATAACACAACACTAGGATGTGGACTGGAAACACGGTAACGGACCTTTTCTATAAACACCAGACACGAGCTGGATTTTGGAACACGGAAAGGTTCCTAATGAAATGAGCTTGCACAAGTCGCACGTTCTTGGACTGATCGAAACTCGCCTTAACGGTTCCGGAGAGCTGGCCGAGTCTGACGGTTATACACAATCTTATTGTCTGGTAGAACAGGTAATGGGAGTTGAGATTGTACTATCTCGCCAAGCCAAAATAAGTCTGATTTCCTGGACTCATATTTAGGGACGATCATGACTGCTAGGTTGAGAACAAAGATACGTAACGTCACGCTGATTCAATGCTAGTATGCTACACACACCTACCGAGCCATCGAAAATCATATCCAAAAAAGTGCTCAAGAGTGAGCTAGAACATAACCATCATGCGCTGTTTCTTCCATTGAGCTGTTCATCTGCGTCTGTATCCATAAGGCTCCAGTCGAACTTTAGTGTCTGCTGCAATAGTCAGCCGATCATCATCCGTCACTTTTTACGGAGAACCTGCTCCCTATGCTGATTCAAGCATAGGAGAACGATTCGATTTGTCGATTCCAGATTCATTGAATTCATCGTTAAACTGTATGGTATACAATATCCTGGCAATGATTATTCCCTGGAAGGTTCTATATCGAAGGAACCCTGCATCGCCAAAAAGCAGGGTTCCGTACAGGGTATTTGTGTAAAGATCACTTAAATACCCTAAGAATCGTTATGGCACAATCAATAGAGTATTTATACAATGTTCGGTAATTTTGAAAAGCTTTCAAGCGAGAGCAGCTCTTTATCCACCTCCATGGTCAACCCATTGAGATTGTTGATAAATTCTGCAATCTCGGGAGCTTCTTACCTGCTGTTGATGGCACAGATATTGATATTTGTGCCCGAATCAACAAAGCTCAAGCTGCCTTTGCGATGCTTAGCGTAATCTGGCGCTTTACTCAGATCTCGAAATGTACACATCTTCGAATTTCATACTCCAATGTGAAATCGGTCATTATCTACTATTGCTATACGTGGAAAGTTACATGACCGGCAAAACTTCAAACTTTTGTCAACTACTGCTTAAGACACTGTCCTATGTAGACGTACCAATCAAGATCACTTCTTAAAACAAGTTAGAAGTAGAAAGTGGAAGTGGATTGGTCACACTTTGCGACGTAGTTCGAACCACATTGTAGCCAAAATCTGCAATAATGGAACCCGCAGAGCAGTCGTGGTAGAGGTCAAGGTTTTAGCACAGTTATTTCCAACCAGATTTTATATATAAATTTAAAAAAAAACTGATGAATGATTTCCTGTTTATCTATAAAATTAAAAAAATAATAGTAAATAAATAAAATAAATAAAATATTTTTCCAAAAAAAATAATTTAGCCGTTTTTAGCCGGCGGTAGTCTAACGGCCGCAAACCGCAAAATGAAAAAAATCGGCTACAGCCGCTTAGCCACCAGCCGCCGGCTTAAAAGTCCCGGTTAGCTTTCGCCGAAGAAAATTATCGGCTCCTATCTCTAAGTGACACTTTTCAACCATACCGAGAAGTTTTTCGCAAACTATTTTAATGATCGTCGAAATGCTGACAATATTACACGAAACTATGGTCCTTCGAATAACACAACTGTCTTGAATTAAGATATCAACTAGTTATGATGGTCCTTCGAATGGTAAAATAATTCTTCCTTATAAAGTTCTTGTTTAATGTCTATACTGATGGTCTATACTGTATAGTATTTCTGTAATACCCACAATTATGGTCCTTCGAAGAGTGAAATGAATATAGCGTTTTCATGCTGTTTTTACTAAATATAATGAGGAGGGATAATTTCTACATCGACATGTGATTTGATTGTGGTAAAGCAATCAAAAGCTCTGCCGGCAGTCTACAGTATAGCTATTACCTTCGTCCAATCTTGGCCGGCACGTGATGTAAGTATTTTCTTGCTCCAGGACAAAGAAAAAAATATACTCTATATGGACTTAATCCACTATCATTTCGGGTTCTATACTCATACGCATCCAATACACTCACCGCATTGTTTCCGCAGCACGTTTTCCGAACTACACCCGACTTTAAAGTGGATAACAGTAATTTCCTCGAGTTTCTTGCTAACTATCTGGCCGATTTATAGAAGCCACCACACGTCGCACGCAATGTACTTATGTAATTTGTATGAGGTGTATATATACTCGTATACTCCTGACTTTGTTAAAGAGAACTTGTGGCACGCGTCAGGCATGAGGTTCACGAGCAACTGCTCCGTCAGTTGTACATTGTACACTTACCAATGTATATAATATATGTTCTAAATGTATACCGCAGTACACGTAAAATACATTTATATACATATATATATATTTTCAAAGTTATAACGAACGTTTCGTGTTAGCGAGAGTATATAAAATAATTTCGTGGCGAGATCCGCACACGAAATCCTTTTCATTTTCCTGATTGATGGGTAACGTGTAACGTGTGTGTTTTCAGGGAGCACGAGTAGAAGGAAGGGAAGTAAAAAGCCATTACCTTGCATTTCGTTTTCGACATTTTTGAGAAATGAGCGATTGTCTGTCTTTATTTTGGTCAGGCTTTATTTTTATGGGTTTTGAATTTCAAAGATGAGCTACACAAATCTTCGGTGCAACCGCGGTTCCAGCCAACGTTTCTCCTTTGGACAAAGTTTTACAAAAGCACGTAATTTCTCATCTAGTCAATCGGAATATTGTGATATTTCAGGTTCTTAATCGCATCGATCCATCTGATACGATTTTTGCTGATGGATGTTTCATCAATAATTATCTCTGGTAAAAGCTTTTTTCTATTTATTATTATTTAAAATATATAATTGTTATTTTTTTATTTTTAATATCCATGATCCATATATCAGTTTCTTATTAAGTGCAAAATGTACAGTTAATGATCACTTTTTTAAAGACCCTTATTTCTTTTGCTCGATTTTTATTATTGTTTTTGGGCCAGCAAAATCTTTACTCAGATCGGTCCTCCTTTTCCGACATTACCATTTTCGTAATATCACGAACTTTAAGTTCAAACTGACTACTATTTAGAAGCAACTTAAATACTTCTATAAACTCATACATAATAATGTTATGATGCATATTTCGTAATGATTCGTAAAAAAAATCATATTACTTAAAAACCCCATAAAAGGGTGATATGAGGTGGGGCGCAATAAAAAGTGCGAAACTTCGTTACATGTATCACTAGAAAAGTATCGTTCATAAAAAAGAATTAGGTAAGACCCTTTATAGCAAGTTTGTTTTTTCTTCTACTTCTACTTTTATTATGAAAAGATATTTGATGTTTATAATGAAAGGATGGGGACTCACGCTCAAGATAGCCACCAGAAGAGTGTATTTTATATCTCGTTTGTTAGAGACGGTCGCAATATTAGATTTTCTTGTAAACGAATGTCTCACAAAGCCCCTAAGAAGAAAAAGCCCTTACTGGCAATGTGTATACAAACTGAACTTGCTAAGTAGAACAAGTTGACCACTTCAAGAGAAAGTTTCAAGACGTTATCCTTATGCAAATGGTATTTTCAAGATACTTTACCATCGAGCAAAGAGTTTACACCTCGAGAGCTTCAACTAAAAACGACTGAAAAGATTCAACATTGACGTCGATTTCAACATGTCAAATATTTAAGTATATATTTAGAAACTCTCTCGATGTGGTTTGATTAGAGATAATCGTTCCAAAGACAATCAATCGCGGTTACGAATAACCATGTTCTTTTAGGTATTTTTTCCAAATGCAGTTCTAGGGTAATTAAAATGACACACGCTCTTATATTACTATCTACAGACAAATACAAAACTATATTTCAATCAACGGGTTTGTATATGACAGATCTGTTTGAAAAAAATAATTTGTTTTAGTGATGGTATGAGCACATGACATCTGGGATTTGCGAATTGCGCCCTCTGTTGCATTTTTACCAGACTTCTCACTTCGCCCTCGTATTTAAATTTGATCACCAAAGTGGTAATGAGACGTGGGAAACGAATGCTTACGAACAACGATCGGACTGATAAATAAACAAGCGAATCTCCGTTATAGTTTAACATGGATTTCGAAGGGATCTTGATGGGTGCTTCTCCATAGAACAATGTTAGAGACCACCTCCGGCCATCTAGTGCCCAAGATCCGTCTCAAGTAGTAGTTGACAAAAGCTTAAAGCTTCCCGGTCAGGATAGAGGTAATTTTCCATGTCTCGCAACCGTAGAAAATGACCGATTTCACATTGGAGTTGAACAGTCGGAGCTTCGTACGTTTTGTGATCTGAGTGGAGCGTCAGATTACGCTAAGCATTGTTGACTTGGGCACAAATATCAATAGCTGTGCCACCATCAACAGTCATCAAGCTCCCAAGATAGAAAAATGTATCAACAATATAAACGGGTTGACCATTGAGTTGGATGGGGTTAGCTGTAGAGCTTTAAAAAACGATCAAAGAAAATACATTTTTTAACGGAAAAATGCCATGTAAAAATAGAGCATTTTATTAGATTTTAAGTTGTCGCTAAGTTTTTATTAGAAAAACAGCTCTATAATTATTACTAAACTTTAATTTAAAAAAAGAATGGAAACCAAAGCTTATTCTTTTGTATACCTTCTGATTCACTGCAGTCTATATTTGAGTAGTTTTATATTTTATTATAGTATAATGTTTAGGAAGATTATTTATAATAAGTCATCCTGATTACGTTTCCCAGCAATCCAACCGACCACGCCAGCCTTCCATCAGTTCTATATAAAACTTGTATTTCAGAAACGTTGATTATGAATACGGGAAATTATATAAAGATCCCAATCTCATTACTGGCAAAATGATGCAGAATAAGGGTACACTGAATATGGGTACACAGAAAATACATGCATTTTGTATAATATAGTAGTATAATATATATAGATTAAACGCGCTATAGCGCACACGCTAAATCATAGAGTTAATCGAATTTCCAGTCGAGTGCACGAGGCCGCAGCGTGTGCGTATAGTGTCTACACGCATAATATAATATATATATGATTTATTTAATATCGAGTTGATATTCATTTGGTTTCTCCGGGGGGTTGGGTAGTTGAAAGGTGGCTGTGCTGCGGCTCAAAACAATTATTTCGAAGAGTTATTATATTTTAGGCGCGGCCATTGCAAACTGGTTAGCTGTTATAATGATGTTTATACTTTCGATTATAATGGATAGAATGTGATACATTCGATTACAATATATATATACGCATAATAAGTTATGTCATTAAAGGGGTCAAACACAAGCGTCCGCATGGAAAACTGCGAATATCGATTATATTGTTTGTGAGCTAATTGCGTAACTGCCATCGAAATTAAGCATATATGTGTTAGATTTCTTATCTGTAATAACCTCATTACCTGACATCATCGCGTTAAACAAAACATGGCTTCTTTTAGAATTCCAGGATATAAATGTTCCAAAAAGGATCGGAACTAATACTATAAAACCGGAATTTTGAAAAACAAAATTTTGAATAATAGAAATTAAAATCTCAAAAAAACTTAGTTAAATATTATCGTGACGATATGTCGCCCCCGAGAACATTGTCTAACAGGTCACCAGGTCAGTGGATCAAAATTAATCCTTTGCGATTTTAATGCTTTCGGAATCCAATGGCTGGCGTACTAGGTTACAGACTGGCAAGAGTTATGCTTGATCCTGTTGCGCCGCTTCTGGTTACTGTCATCCGGAGCGGTATATCATGGTATCCCTTCCCATTTAATATCTATTTTTTTTTTGGGTGACT
The DNA here is from genome assembly GCA_010015015.2 of Bolitophila cinerea. Classification (NCBI taxonomy): domain Eukaryota; kingdom Metazoa; phylum Arthropoda; class Insecta; order Diptera; family Mycetophilidae; genus Bolitophila; species Bolitophila cinerea. The sequence continues at coordinate 5,016 of JAAAKO020018585.1, read as the reverse complement.
CTCCACAGATGATGTATTTTTTACTGAAATTATTACCTATCAATTTTTAATAGGGTGGCATCTTATGTTTTAGTAACACCCTATAGATAAATTGTCATTTTTGATTATTGAAATGGTGTCACCCGGGCGATCCGCGGGTTTGGTAACCACAGCTGCGCAGGCATATCTGAAAAGTGGCTACCAAAATCCTGAAAATCCTTAGCTGGCACCAGCAACGGCAACAATTAACGCATGGACGCAGAACACAAAGGAACACAATTGCGCAAGGATCGCACATTAGCTTAGAAATGGCCCTACGGAGCTGCAACAGATCATTCACTATTAAAAAAACATAAAATGCGCTTGAATACGACAGTACGTTACGTAGAGTACGGAGAATACGAGTACGAGAGAATCGGTCTAAACTTATCGAATGAAAAAATCCTTTGGTTGTTTTTTAAGAGTAAGTGTCAACGTTCTAGATAAGCCTAGACGCAATGCAAATCCAGCAAGTCCAATTTTTTAAGTACCTGCGTGTATCCGTGGACGCCAAATGTCGGGAAAGCAACAAGACGCTGAATGAAGCACAAAGTGCAGCACAAGAATAAATTTCATGAGGTCTATCTGCAGAAATTTCGAAAGGACCTATCTCAATAACGTTATGCTCGCAGGAACACGAACAATCGAGGAACTAAGCTTTGCCATAATGGACCAATTACGAACCAATTACGAGTACCAAAGTCTCCAACTCTGAAGGACACCCCTAAAATTTTTTTTGCAACAGACGCTCCACATATGTTTGCCAAGTGGGTATTAGAGCAGCCAAAGGTCAAAGTAGGATGGCGAAACAAGCGCAGAATTCTTTCCAGACGAGACAAATTACTTAGCAAAATGTTAATGTATTCCCTAAAGTGCTGAGTGAAATCATCTGGACCTGCATGTATGTTGAAGAGCACCTTCACAACGGCCAGCACTCAATCGCCTCTGTCAGCATGGCAGCAACTGTGTCTTTGGAAACGCCAAAGATTGGGGCCATATTCTCTGCACTTCTCACCAGCTGCTGACATAAGTCTACAAGAATCCGGAGTAAGGATGACGCTTATATGGATTTCAGCCCTCTCTGGAATATCCGGAGTGCTGACGTCCTAGCAGGACCAATTCCAAACGCAGTGGGGCAACTATCGAAAAATATGGTCTATAGAAACTGCAGACAAGCATGTCAAAAAAGGGGAAAGATAGGAGACCTAGGACGACTGAGCTACTCAGTGCTTCCTAAAATTCGAATGCAACCCTGGTATTTAACCATCTCAGATAACCTCAGTCACCCATTTCTGGTAACTTTTAGCAGAATTGCCGCAATCTACAACCAGCAGAAAGACCAAATTACCCAAGTCAATACTTTAGAAAGACTTCTAAGACTTCCAACTGCAGAGTGCATTCATGTCACTAAAATTCTTAATCCAGACTCACAATCAAAGCTGTGGCTCGAGCGGACGTCTTTAAAGTATTTGTAGTGCAAAATTGTATTCTAGCTGTGGTTGAACTGGACGACATATTCCGTCGTCTAGGACAATCATTATTATTATTCCTTGAGAACAGGACGTATAGATTTCAGAAACATGTACATTCATGTCACACTATTTATGTGAGAAGAATATACTTGATAATTCACACTGTCGCTTGACAGAAATACATTTATCAGGAATTATCTACATCTTTTGTCGGACGGGTGATTTTTGTAAAACGTCAAAGAGAAAAAAATGTTTTTAAACCGGTGAACGCTTGATTAAATCTATAAACTAATTAATTTTAGGTTTACGTTATTTATTGCGTTAGACGGGAGCTTTTTCGTTGCATGGAGAAGAGAGTGAATAAACCTGAAACAGTTGATAGTTGAATTCTATTGCCAGTCCGAATAAATAATTTAAAATTGAACTTACGCTCATTTTCTGGGAGAATAATTGATCACTTAGGTTTTGTTTCTGTATATTGTAATGGGAATTTAATCTTCTTCAGGATGTTCAGACATTTTTTTGCTGATAGCAGTGATTCACAATTTCTAGTTTAATGCTAGGTTTGCCTTGTCTAATATTAATTTTGACGAACTGGCGATGAAGATAACGTAAAAGCGAAAATATTATTGAGTTTGGACTTCGTAGCTTACCTGAGTCTGTTCCGGGTCACTGCGCTCCTCCAGCACGGTGTCTAGCTCCAGCGACGGGAACCCTCGGCTCAGGCTTCGTTCAGAACGTAGACTGATAGCTCTCGTGGAACGGCCAGCTGCAAATGGACGAACAATTATTACCAGAAACTCATACTATCAAGTGCGTCATTGAAAAGCAAGCAAGCTCTTTGATTCTATTCTCTTCAAAAATATTAGCTTCCAAATCAATGCCGAACAATCGTCAAAAAAATATTTTTCTCTCAACAAAATCAATGGCGACTTTTAACTGATAAAAACCGATCCGGACTCACTGAGTCTATGTATAGGACTAAATCTGACCAGGCTGACGGCGTGATCCTGTAGATCGTAGTTGCGTCTGCGATCACGCTCGCGTGCCAGTTTGGCCCTGCGCCGCAGACAACAGATGACCAGCAGCGCCAGCAGCGGAAAACCAAGGATGCACGACACAATGGGTATCACAATTGATTCCGGTGAAACTGGAAAATAGAAAGGAAAACGAAAAGAATATTAAAAACATGTTGAGTATATGTAAATATATATATTTAATGAGTTTTCTTTTGTTTGGCCTCTTCACTGCGATGAATATATGCTAGCGCAGAAACGAGGCTATAGAAATGTACGGGAAGCCTTCTAGCGTTTCACAAGACGTCATCGAGAGTATATACATAATATAGTACAGTATCCTGGCTAGCTATATTTAGAACAGAAACATGTCCGCGTACCCCTTTCCCGCGCACGCTCTTTCCCTACGGATGCGCACTCAGAAATTTCAACTTCTGACACCAATGCAACAAAACACATGCGCGCGCTGTGCAAATAAACATACAGAACTCTATGTATCTCTTTCTCCCTCTCTCTCACTAACTCTGTATAGCTACTATACCAAGCTTTTATGTATACATCTTCGCATTCTTTAAATATAATAAAAAATGTATATAACATGCGTAAGTACCAGAGAATATGTACAAAAAATACCCGCATTATACGGAAAAAAGCTTTCAGTACAAATGAGAAAATTCGATAAATTTAAATTTCCGCTTTAGCCGCATAATCCGCGCGCAAGAGCGCAATAGCGCTCGCGGTCCCGAGTTTGCGATCAATTTAAGACACACAAAGTAAAAGTGAAAAATATTGACGCTGCACTTGCAAAGTGCGATAGCGCTAAAGAAAACACGCCGGATTGAAGTGGAAATAATAAGTGTTGCAATTTTCCGGATGAGAAATGATGGTGATGAGGGGGCTGGTTCATAGGGATTTAGCAAGCGCCCATATTTATTACTATAACTTTAGAAAACTAATGAATGACTTGCTTTTTAGCTGTGTGGATTGAAAAATGGTCGATATTATCGAGTGGGATTTGTGGGTGCATTTCAGCTTAGGGATTAGGTGGATTTTTGCTTGTACAAATAAATAAATGAAAGGAAATATAAAAAAAAATACGATGAAAATACAGGACATAATAATGTACTGTCGTATTCTGACACCAATTGTAAACCTTTAAATATAAATAAAGATCGTCTTCTGTATCTGTATAATAATATAAATAACGATTTTTTAATATATTTTAATATCGTATAAACATATTCAAAACGTCCTGCTTATACTGAATGTAAAAAAACAAAAATATTATATAATACGTTTTGGTTATGATTTCATAATAACTAGTAAAACTAATGTATTCGTCAACTGACTTCAATTTGAGACAAAATATATGAATAAAGTTTTGGTTATGATTTCCTGCTGACTATTTATAATAATCCAGTTGTAGACCAAAATATTTAAATCAAGTTTTGGTTAGGATTTCAAGTAAACGAATTCCAATCATGTTCTTACACCAATTGTAGACCAAACAAAATGAAAAAGACACCTGAAAACGGTAGTAAAAATAATCCAGTCGTCTTCTAACACCAATTGTAGACCAAAACTATGCGACCAGTTTTTGTTAGGATTGCCCGATGACTATAGTAAAAATAATTCGTTTGCCTTCTGACACCAATTGTAGACCAAAAATATTAATAATGTTTCTGTCAAGATTTAATGAAATCCGGAACAAAAAAATGGAATTTATTTTTATAACGCAAAGTTTCTATCAGCAACATGTAAGTATTACACCATGCAGCGAAAAAAACAGTTTCAAAGCGTATATTACGCCCAAAGAGAAAGGGAAGGGGATCCCATGATTTTAATCACGTTCCAAAACGCCTACAATATTAATTTTACTGTAAAATTACCAATTACCGAAAGTGGTACCCACCTGTGTGGGTGTGACCGTCTACCCCATTTTTTGTCCATTCTCCTTTTTTAGGCTCACCCATCCTTAAGTTAAGATTATATTCCTGCAATAACAATATTATAGACCCATCTCCCTGATGATTATTATTTGGTAAGAGAACCGACTCCTTGAAGGCGATTTCAGCACTTAGGCCAAAGTGATTGGCCATTGTACTATGACCCGGGTTTAGGGTTGGTTGTCCACAAATTGGGCTGATTTCCTGGCAAACTCTGCTGTCTTTGCGAGTTTTAGTAGATAAAGCGAGTCTGGTGGAATCCGGAAGGCACCGAGAGTTTTGACTCTGGTGTAGCAGAGTGCCGGGCATTCTAATATGAAGTGGATCGAAGATTTAATCACTTATCGCAGTTTAGGCTGTCGGACAGTAAATGTTGTCTGCAGTGTCGTGTGAGGATTCCGCAGACCAGGCCTAAATCTCCTCGCCTATGGTTGAGCGCGGATTTGTTTTTTGTGGCACATGGTTTTTTTAGAAACCGCCTGTCTATCAGAGCAAATATAGAAATGATTGTTACTATAATTTGAGAAAGCGTTTTCTCTGGCGCATGCTAGGCTAGTAAAAACT
>JAAAKO020018574.1:0-15563 GCA_010015015.2 Bolitophila cinerea | reverse complement strand
GTATATTGTATATTGAAGTTGTAAATAAAAATTGAAAACTCGAACCGTGAATTTTATTGTGCGCAGCGAGCGTAACACTAGGTATGTTTTTGGAAAGAAATATTCAATTAGGTGTTGGTCATAGAGTACTACCTATTCCACATTTTTCAATCCGCGGTTTATAAGGGTTGTGTGAGAAATATTCGAAAAGGTGTCGGTCATAGAGTATTTTACCACATCTTTTTATCAGCCTTTTTTCTATTATGAAAAAAGTATTAGATGCCATATCCTAAACTTTCAGTAAAATAGTATTTTCAATTTTTTTTGTAAGTTTTCATTTTATTTGTAGTTATGAGTTTTTGTTTTTGTTCGGAATGAATTGTGCGGGACCATTGCAAGAACGACATTGCACGTCAATGTCAATTAAAGTGTGACCATTCTCTGTCAATGGTCTAGGCCATTGCAGTCTCATTGTCATGAATGCAACTTCTCTTGCAACACGCATTGTAAACTTTGCAATAAAAAAAGAATGGACATTCTGTCATTATTATTGCAACCAAATCCATTGCTGATTTTGTATATGATCCACAGCTATCCGACGACTTCCAAATTATTTTTGTGCGCAGTGTAAACGATAGCCGCAATTGAAGTTTATTGACGCCATTGATCGTGCAATAGTCTAAATCCAGCCTTCCGGTTGATTGAAGTTGACGTTTCGACAATTTGCTAAATTTTTTGAATATTAACAATTAAACCAAGATAAATTTAAACCTAATGGTTAAATAAAAAAATGGGTTTAACAAGTTTATATGATTAAGTTTTCCAATAAAGCATTTATACATAGTTTTCAAAAAGAAGTGCAAATCATTTTTTTTTGTATTGAGCCCATATAACTTTGAGACCATTTGCATCATTAAAAAATAATGTTTTCCAAAAAGTAAGCCTAATAATTTTATAAAATATGATCGCCGAAAAATTTTTCGACACTATTTTAACCCACTTCAACTTATCTGATCCAGCTCCAACTTAGCAAAAAACTCGTTTGTACAGAACGTAAAACAAATAATGCGCGTTTTAATGCGGTTCCAGGGTGATAATGGGGACATGTATAAGTTTGCTCTCAAATAAAAGTATATTCCAGGAATCATTTAAGCTGTATCAGGCGCTAAGGGAAAGGAGAATTATTAAACCAAAAGTGAAATAATAGCTGAATAGTGCCGAATTTTGTTGAAAATTCAGGCCGTGCTATTATCTATGTTATTAAGGAAGTTGAGCCTATTCAGTTTTTTTGGCTTAAGGACCTAAATAAAAAACTTGCAATGGTTAGTTTTTTTTAAATTATTTGATAAAATTCCCGCAAACGTACGCATATGTTTACAGAGAAACAAAAACAAATTTTGAAATACAAAATTTTGAAAACTCTAAATTTGTAAAACTGAATTTAAAAAAAAAAAAAAATCGGAATTTTAATAAAGACAATTTTATAAAATCAGAATTTGAAATCCCTAAAAAATAGTCAAATACTATCATGACGATATATCCCCCTTCCAAGATATTTTGCGACTAAATTGCAATTACTACAAGTACTGCTATTTTGTTTATTGACTTATCCATTGCGCCAGAAATGAATATAATCGCCGAAGTTTAGCGATAAAACAGTGGATCTTAATTGCTATCCACATATGCCTAATAAATACGACGCAATCCAAGGTCCGGCGGCTTTAACTCGTGTACGAGTTGGAGTTACAAAGTTATTATTTTAAACCCAAATAATAAAACAAGCCAAGTTGCTGCAAACGGTGCCGAATAGATTTGTCACTAGAAAATGCCATTTCCGAGATTCCCGTTTCCAAGATTCCCGGGAATCCAGAAAATAATTAGGAACCGTAACCGAAATATTTAATTTGGTCTCGAAACCGGGTAATGATTATTATCCTTTTTAAATTTCTTGATTATTGTTTTGAATGTATTTGAATAATTTTAAATAATAAATAAATTAAAAGTTGAAATCCTTTTATGAGGATTATGTATCTTTCCAATACACGACAATATAATTTTATATTTACATACATATTTATGTAACTCCATGGTTTTCATTTCATTTTCATTTGTAGACCAAAATAAATTCTGGATATTCCCTCTTCGTTTGTAATTTGATCTTCTATAATTTGGAAAGGTTTCGTAAATCAAGAAAATCATTATATTTTCATTTATAAGATAAATTGAGCTTAAATTTTTGCGATTTCTTTAAGACCTGACTTCTTTAATAATATTGTTTTAAAAATCGTAATATAATAATAATATAATAATAATTTTCAATAAATATTTGATTACAAAAACACACCCTAAGTTTGTGTGTTCTTCTTATTATTTTTTTCAGAAATTATATATTTAGTTAGAATTCATAAAGAAAGAGCAGATCCATCTCCAATTAAAATGAAGATGAGTATTCCTGGGAATTCCTGGGAATTCAAATTGGTGTTCCCGGTTTTTCCAGGAATACTTTTAAAAAATCCCGGTACCGAATATGCGTCCGGTTTCTAGTCTAGTCGAGAAACCGATTCGGTTCCTGTATATATTCCCGGGATTGCATTCCCTATTCGTCACGGTTTTCGGCCACACTCTCAGCTAACGACGCTATTTTCTCAAAATTACGCGCTGGACTTTTATTAATTATTTGCTGGTCATTGAATGGTGATTTTTTTATTTTACAAATGAGTAGGCAATAGTGCATTAGGTAGTACGATTACACTTAGGCTAAGCTAAGTTATACACTCAACTTAGCTTAGCCAATAAAAAAAATCTTTTAAGATAGATCTGTATAGAATAGGAAAACCGTGTATCTATTGTTAGTTTTTATTTAAAATCATTTCAAAATTGTATCCATATTAAAATGGATAAATCTTTAATAATAACCCTAGTGTGTTGACGCACCAATAAATCTCAGTTTATTTTTATTAATATAATGGATGTAGGATATTTCAAATCAAGCCGTTTAAAAAATATTTTTTTCTTAAAATTATAAATTTAATAAAAAAAAAATGCTTTACTAATAATCCAAAATAATATCGAAATATAAGATGTCAGCTTAATATGTGCTTCTAAAAAAATAATGTGTATCTAAATTAAATAATGTGGAACTTTCAAAAACAGTGCACATCAAAAAAAAACATGGTCCAAAACACAAATGACCAGCTACAAAGTATAAGCTACCCTAATAAATTGGGTCAACAAAATATTTTTTTGATGGTACATTTTAACTTATTTGGTTGACAATATTTAATTAAATGGAGTAAGCTAGATTGGATGCCTTTTATTAATTATTATAAAATTAAAAATTGTTTTTATATCTGGAGTATATACGTATATTTTGTTAGGATAAAACATCTCATCAAAGTAGAGTTCAAATATTGTGATGCAATATTAAATAAATATATAATTTCTACCTTTTACGTTTTTATTAAAATTCAAAGAAATGTTACATTTTTTTGTTAGCTCTCTTCAGCTTTTTTTGAATTGGCACTACTGCCTTTGGTAAATTTAGGATTTCACTCGAATTGACAAACATTTTTTAAGATTTTTTATTAAAATTATAATTAAATAGCAGTAATTCCACAAAATATTAAAATCAAACGAAACTAAACCCATTTAGAAAGTATGAATGTGATTTTCAGCACGTTTTCATTATACAATTAAAAACATATTCATAGAATTTGTTAGAGCGAACTTGCGCATTGCGCAATTACGTCACGACCCAAAACTTGCTCTTCTTATTCTCGTTTGCGTTTATACTATACGAGTTCATCACGGGAAAAACGCAATTTTGTACAAAATATCCAAAATGGGAATTTCAAAAATTAAATTCACTTGAAAAAGCAAATTTGTAGATATACGTTTAAACACTATATGCGATGTATACATACATATTACATGTATATAAAGATACAAGACAATAATTCTATATCTTCTTCCCTTTGAAAACGTTATTCTGTATGTTTTGTCATTGCGACAACGCTCTGACTTTGTGTTGAATGCGTGGGCGTACGAATATGAAAACATGTACGAATGAAATGAGTGGGGGGGTTGTTATCGTCGCTGTCACATTTAATGAGAAAATCTTAGTCTCTAATTAATGGCACGACAGCGGCACTGTGCGAGTTTTCTATCAATGTGCCGTAGGGAGACGTAGGTTCTATAGGGTTTTTATGAGTGTGTGTCTGTGCGATTGTAATACACCTTTTGATCAAGTGCGGTAAATGGAACCAGAATAAATAAATCACTCTCCACCCCATCCACTACTGCTACTTACACGTACAACGTAGGACATAGATAAAACGTATAACCTACCCTAAATATCTCGATTTTTCATGAAAGCACGTTTACACAGAAATGTTTAAATAAATTACAAACACTTGAGACTTTAAGTACAGTGCGTTGCGCAACACCCTACTTATGCCACCTGTGTCTATATATATATACATATTTTATATTTACAGAAAGGGTCTTTACATTTCCGACGTTCCTATACACGATGCCACGAGAGATCTGGTGCTGCTATCCGAGAAATTCGAAGCCGAATACAAGCTAACACGGAATCTAGAAATTCTTACCGACAAATTGCAACAGACCTACAGAGAGCTAGAGAGCGAGAAGCAGAAGACCGACAGGTATATATAATTTACTGAAGCACATCCTCTAATCAATTTGAAGTACATCTCAAAGAGAATATACGCAATATATGTATACAAAACACTTTTACCATAGAATATAGAGTGTTAATTTTTCCTAACCTTTCTCACACAGGCTATTGTACTCAGTCCTTCCGAAATCGGTCGCTAATGAGCTGCGACATCAAAGACCAGTCCCTCCAAAAAGGTAAATACATACAATCTTGTCTGTCTGTGAGGTATATAGCATTTACATTTAAAATTGAAATTACCAAAGGGACAGGTATCTATCTATAAATAACATATATAATTTGTGTTTATTTTTTTTGTTTAAATATATCATCATGAAAAGCTGAGCGTATGCTAAATACGATATAGAAAAACGCGGCTTTTGTGACGAAACAATTTCAGCCAGCCAGCGCCGGCGCCGCCGGAGTACATCAAGCATAAAATCCAATTTAAGTCGCACCGGTGCGCACGCGTTGCCGGTGTGAGCGCGATACCGGTGCCGCCATTATTGAATATTTTATATGCGTGCTTTTGTTTGTGCTTTTGTGTTTATGTTAGAGCGAAAGGGATTTGTTCGGTGGCATCTGGGGATTGAAACTACAACGGAACGCATTGTTTTACATATTACTTTTATCGCTACACACACACACACGCGTACATTCAAATTCAAATCGTTCCCACATATATTTAAATAAATTTCATCCTTTCGCACGACGACCCTGACGCGACACGAGAATGTAAGCTGATACGATAGAATATTTTAGTTTTTTATGTTTGTTGGACGTTTATGCAAATAGAGAGGATTATTCCAGAAATATTTATATTTATCCCACGTACCACCGTGTCCGACACACAACACCAAGCTTTTAGAACCGGACTTGAGTGCTCAGCAGGTAAACACTGATGATGACACATACAAAACAACCAGAGCTTTGTGACAATTTGCAATTTTATCCTTTGCTGTTTTGTTATGTATTTGCACGACTTTTCTAGCAATTCACATTATTTGTTTATTAAAATTGTATAATTTAAACAAGATGTTCTAGAAAAAACAGCGTTATTAAGATTACTTTTAATGTTATAGTATTAAATTGAAAGCTTTTAGAAACGACCTTATTCTACAGAAAAGTTTAGCTCGTTAACACATATTGCACATAAAGAGCTAGAATAAGTGAATTTAAAGAGCACAAATGCGGATGACAAGACAGATCAACATAAAAAAATAAAATAAATAAAATGTATTTATATAACTTTTATTCACTTGAATTCAATGTTCATTTCTACCATAGATTTTCCAAATGTTTTTGCAACTTAAGTCTGAATAAATATAAAAAAAAATAGTTTCCGTTCTATTAATAAAAAAGTTGTATTTTTATCTTGTTTTTCAAAAAAATACATACCTGATATTTAAAGTGTAAACATAACATATGATTCTATTAACAATTGGCATGACAATATTCGAGTTCAAATTCACCAAGAAGTCCACCTCAAACCTCATAAATAACAAAATAAGTGTAAATTTAAAAATTAGTACTGCTTTTAACCAATTTGGTTATTGATGCCTAGTAGGGCATTTCGTGCGACAACGAAGCTTCAAAACATAAGCAAAATTTCCCTTTATAGAGCGTTAAATAGACTAAAAGGCGGTAAAAAACTTGTTTAGATTTGCTTTCTGATTTGCCACTGTTTGTGCTTCACGCGTCTTTGGTAGGGAGACCGTTTTGCTAAAATGGCATGTTTTGCAAAAACATTTTTGGCATCCATAGTATAAAAAATAGCAACAATTGAATTTATGAAACATATATATAGATCTTCATAGTATTTTTAATAGTATATTTAATAATAAGCATAAAATAAATTATAAATGCTATTTATTAACGTTAAAAATATTTAACTAATAACAACTTACCCCGTTGTTACAAAAACAAATGTAATTTGTTACTGAAGCTTTACCTGGCTTATTTAAAATATTGTATTTGCAAAATCACCTCTAAAATAAAATAAAAATTACAATAATATATAATTTATAATAATATCTGCAAAAAAACAGTTTTAATCAATCATGTGATTTCCAATAATTTCCAAAATTACTATATTTCTACTTAGTATTAGAATAAATTCTTATATATTATCGTAATTATAGAATACATTTCTAAATTAATTACATAGTAAATATAAACTTATAATAAATGTCATTAGAAACGGTTGTTTGTAGTGTTTTATTATCATTGAAAGTACAAGTTCTCAAAAAGACACGTTTCAGCATGTAAAAAAATCCTCGAAAACAAATAATTTATCCAAAGTTTATTTAACAAATAAATATTTTTTTCTACAAATATGATATTTGGCACATAATTTAATTAAATTAATTTAATTTATTTAATTAACCGTAAACAAGTAAATTATCTTATGTTTTAAATTTATTCCTAATTAAATAATATAATAATATATATGGTAACGCTGTAAAGCAAAAAAAAGGAGGAGAGCAATTGCTAACTTTTTATATGTAAAACCAATCATTTATGTTTTGCTGCTGCGACACAAGTCCGATGTTAATGAAATATCGCAGACAAGTGAATATTTAGAGAGCGCACATTTTACTCATACAACACAAAAAAAACAATATTCCAACTTACCCCGTGTTTTAACTTGCCCGGTCTACCCTACTATCGCTATAATTCGCTAACGAAATGGAAACATAAACGATATTGTTTGCGAATGTATAACTTTATTTGAAGCTATCAATCATCTGTATTAACTATCAATATATTTTATATTTTATATTTTTTCAACACACTATAAAACCGGATAATTCTCAAATATTATCATTGATGTTACTATCATGTTTTTAATGTAATAAAGCTTTTAATCTAATAAAGCTACATTTATGGTAAAGAAAGGCAAAAAGCACATATGATAAGAGAATTTGTGATACTATAGGTACAGCATTACTATCTGTTGCATTTTTGTCTAAAACTAAATTTCGAAAAAGCTAAAGCATACCAAAGCTTAAAAATAATTTTCAATATACAATAAATACTGCTAAAAAAATACCATAAACTTCTTATGTAAAATTAAAGTGGGCTGTCAAAATTGTAAAATACAAAACGGTTTATCGGAGCGGACTATTCCTTTGATACGGACCGGTCATTTAAACGGACCGGTATTTAATGATAGTTTTTACTAAAACCTTCTATTTATTAACGTCGTTTGGAAGAAACAAATCATGGAGAATCTACATAACCTCAGAGTTGAGCAGGTAAAGGAACTTTTCATGGAGAATAATTTGCCTACTACAGGAAATAAGCAGAAAATTATTTAGTGCAACAGTCAAACACCGTGGAAACGTACTCAGAGTCGTGTGCGCAACGTTTCGCCACAATTGATGATGTTTCGGGCGAGCAACCTGGAGCTACAATGATTGAGTCCTCAAACATACTGCCAATGAACACACAGCCAGTTCATTCGTCGACACAAGCGACACAAGGAGTGCAAGCCGAAATGTCCGCAAGACAATCCAGACATGTTGACAGCCACCGAGCGCATATACCCGGCTTTTTTTTACATACAATACCTCGCTCACTATCAGTAGCGCAGGCGAACGCACGAATGTATCAACCACGAATGTATGCCGCAGAAAATATGCCGGACGGTGCTAAGTGTGAGATTGTGACACCATAATCGATACAAGTACGAATGTCACCATTAGACTTTGGGACTACTACCACAGTACCACTGGACTTGCCATTCACTGATTCACTGTACTCGATAGGAGTGATAATATTATCATGACATAGACGTTGGATTTACTTTTCTACATTAACTCTTAGACGCAAAGGAACTGAATATGCCTTATAAAAATAGTTCTACACTAAATTATGTAAAGCTCGGTTTCGTGACCTTGATTACATTCATTTTTATCATTCGATAAAATATTTAAAACATTTGACTCTATTGTAGCAAGAAGATCATTGACTTCTAATAAATTAGAATTAATATTCTCACTTTTAACTTTACATGATATTTGTGGTAGACTATTAACAATATTGTGGCTTTGACCTGGTAAAATGTTTGTATGCCAGCCAGTCTTGGACGACGGTAAAAGCGGAAAAAAACCTGTGGAAATTACACGTAATTCCAAACTGTTATTCGCTATTTTATTTATTCGTTTATTCATTTATTCACACTACAACAATTTTTAAAATTTCTCGCAACCGTGGAAAAAAATATATAAATAAATATATATGATGTTAAATCGGTATCACTCGATTGGCCAAAACACGATTGGCCGAATGATACGATTGACTGAATGATACGATTGGCTAAATGATACGATTGGCAGAATTACGATTAGCCGAATCACGATTGGCCGAATGATTCGATTGGCTGAATCACAATTGGCCGAATGATACGATTGGACGAATTTCAATTGGCCGATTTGGTTTTTGATTGTTTTGGTTATGATTGGGATGAAACTTCGTTTGAAGAGGAACCCTTCTTAAAAAATATATGACTTCCTTTCTAAATATTCCGATCAGGTTGATCCGTGAATGTAGGTTTTAATCTATCAACTGAAATGTTTGGTGATACGATTTCTATACACACGGACACAGGTCCCACTGCTCATTTTGACTTTATACTTTGAGAAATATTCTCAACGGTCATACATTTAAGCGGCATACATCCCACTTTTGTTTAGTGTTATATTGTCTTTCGTACAAACGAAATAAAAATCATCTTTTAGCGCATAGATCCTACGGACTTGCATATCATCTTGATTAGGTATGGGTGTGATAATATTTTTGAATCTGAATCTGGATGTATGCCAATATTTTTTATTTTTCTTGTTTAAAATTCTTTAATTTAAATGTCTGTGGCAAGAAAAATATTTATTTTTGTTTTGCGAAAAAGTTTTTTCATTTAATAATTGTTTCGTGGGATGTATGTCAGTGTTAGATATTTTATGCCGTCGAAATGTTTACATTGCGGCCACGAATGCAAATCATGTAATGTTTATATGTACGTTTATTTATTTTATAAGGACCATCATAGGGATGTTACAGCGACGGCCTTACTGAGTCATTTCTCACAAAAATATGGGTACACTTCGTAAGGTCTTCATGAACGAAAGTATGTTTGTTTGTTTGCCATGCGGTGTCTGTTGGTCTAATACTTTCCATAAAGTTTCTTAGCTGCGACAATATTACGAAATGAGTAGTGATCTGTCCATCGATCTGTCCATCGGCTGGGATCAGGTTTTACCGCCTGTCTTGTGAGGCATGGGAATAGCTTCTGGCCAACGTCGATTATTGTAAGGCAATATATATGCCCATTGTTTAGTGGAAATGGGCCTACTATGTCAATAATAATATGAGTAAAGCGATCGGATGGAGGAATGAATTTAGTTGGCGTTAATGTGTTATGTCTAGTTACCTTTTACTTTAGACAGTTAATACAGTTACAAAACGGGCACAATATCGACGTAAGCTAGGCCAGGAGAACCTTTCTGTTATCATGCGTGTAGTCTTTACTCCAACATGTGCCAAATTGTGAGTACTGCCTAAAAGCGGTTTCCTGCTGAGTAATCACAATACAACATTTGACGGCTGCCTGAAACTGGAATACATTTTAATACCAGTGAATTGCTTTTTGTGTTATTCATAAGTAATTTGAGTTCATCGTCGCTTTTTTGTTCTAATTCAAGTTTCTCGTAATCTTGACAAAATTCTTGACAAAAATCAGTTGTAATATTAGCAGCTCCAGATGTATGAAGAATTTCTGTTGTAAATTGCCCTATGAAGTCAAGGTGGTGTACTTGACGTGGTGCGGCTTTGTCGGATCGCTGATGAAATACAAACGTTAATGGTTTATGATCCGTGTATATATGACAGTTTCTTCCTTCAAGCATGTAACAGAAATGCTTTACTCCTAAGTATATAGCTAAAAGCTCTCTGTAATACGTGCTATATCTACGTTCAGCGTTTGTAAGTTTCCTTGAAAAGAATCCTAATGGCAGAACCTTACCCTCAGACAATTGATGAAGAACCGCTTCTATTGCAATATCAGAAGCGTCTGTACAAAGTGACATATCGGCATTTCTGGCTGGGCATTCACAAGATCTTGTTTACATTTTGTAATCGCTTCGTGTCTATCTTTATTCCAGATTAATAGTGTTTTATCATTATTCTTGTTACCTGAAATCATTTTGAGCAGTGTAATCTGTGTCTTGATGGCAGAAGGAATAAACGTTCTGTTTTTGGGGCATGTTTGGTTCTTTAAGAGACAAATTAAAGTTGAGTATAATTTTTGATGGTCCTATTGATGACACATAAATCATTGAGATTGAGCACAATGGATTTGATACTTTATATATATATGTTTTTAACGATGTTAACTGTCAAAAGACAATTTAGACATATTTCAAATGTTGATGATTTTATGATGTAGCCAATCTAAGGCGAAAAGTTAGAAATCCTTTAATTTATTAGATTGTCCTAAATAAAAATAATAAAATATGATTGTATAAATCAGGGGTTTCCTGGGACATAATAATTTTGTAATTTTAATACTGACAAATACTTTTTTTCAGGATTAGTCATTGTCAAAACGTCAGTCAATGTTTCAATTTTGACCATGGTGAAGATCACGAACGAGCA
Source organism: Bolitophila cinerea (assembly GCA_010015015.2). NCBI lineage: Eukaryota > Metazoa > Arthropoda > Insecta > Diptera > Mycetophilidae > Bolitophila > Bolitophila cinerea. The sequence goes on along the minus strand of JAAAKO020018574.1, from coordinate 4,252 downwards.
AAGTCTGAGTCGGTGGTCACAACTTTGAGAGCGCTAAATCAATATGTTGGTATTAATAAGCGTCTCACTAGACTGGTTTGGCGCGTAATACCCATTTGTAATTGAATTATTGCTAAAAGCTAAAGCTACAAACACACTGACAGAAAAAGGCAGTTTCTGTGTCGACGGAGTTTTAGAAATGCTCTGATTTGTCTATGTGAGGGTTTTCTCGTGAAGAGGTGATATTCTGATCAGAAACTGTAATGTTTCCAATAACGGACCACAGAAGCTTATTTTTTGAGTTCTCCACAGGCCCAATTATCCCGGCGAAGTTCTGAATCAGAGAAATACGAATTGGTGTAAATTCAAGGAACTTCAATTCAATGTCAACCGATGGGAGACAGTTGTCAAACTTCTAATAGATGACCTCCGTAAGTCTATTGTGGCCTCCTACTTTCTTGTTGAATACGTCATTCCTAGTTTCCGATTTGGTAGGAGATTTAAAGACGACACACGGTATACTCCGTCCACTAGATGGTGGTGTGATGTACACCCACGGTTTGCCAATTCCGTGATTCTTTATCGCAATTTTTGTCCTTTATCATACCATTTTTTTAAAGAATGGACGATAAAAAAACGTTAGAGATCCACAGAATTCAAATGCAGAGATCTTATCAGATGGTCTGTATGAATTTAGATATACACAGAAAAATGTTCACATCACCCTTGAAAAAAGATACATTTGTTGATTTAGCTATATTTTTGATTTGAAGGTAAAATAAAGTTTGCAGCATATTTTTTTTTATTGTCAGTTTAAATTTAAGGTATTATGGAAAAAATATATATTGTTTTTAGTTATAAATTGTTAATTGTTAATTGCTAATTTGTAAATTGTAAATGTTTCAGTATTCTCATCGGAGCCCCTCGAGCCCAGTCCATATTTTCCGCCCAGCGGGCTATTAACGAAACTGGTGCCATTTACAAATGTGACCTAAACAAAGAAACGGAGTCATCGTGCCAGCCATTTGTGTTCGATAGTCACGGGAATACAAACATAGAGTACAATAGAACCTTGTGGACTAATGAAAAAAAAGACCATCAGTGGCTGGGTGCTGTGATGGACGGAAGTTCCGCGGAAGATGACAAGTTCGTGGTGTGCTCGCCACGTACGATGGCCAACAATACGAATGAGGACGATCTGATGATACACGGCCTGTGCTACTGGACGTCAGACACTTTAGACTCTCATCCCAATAAAGTGCGCAAAATTTCCTCTATTCGATACAGAAGTAAATACTAAAAAAATGTTAATATAATATTAAAAAAAAAAAAAAAAATGTTTTGTCAATGCACGCAGACCAACAAATAAAGGACGTTGACGGCCAGAGTTACTTTAACCATATGTACGGTGAGCAGGGTATCAGTGTACACATTACAGAGGACAACAAGTCCATTCTTATTGGAGCACCAGGCGTAGTGATGTGGAAAGGCTCGGTTATTCTGTATAAATCAAGGCTGCAACCAACGATTCAAAAGCATAACATTTTAGAATACTTCAGTGAGGTGCCCGATCCGTCACTCTGGGATCAACCGGATAACTCGTATTTTGGTTACTCTGTGTCCTCGGGCTGTTTCGATGGAAGTGCAAAGAATCATATCTTGTATGTTGCCAGTGCGCCAAAGGCAAATGAACAAGGGGAAGTATGTAGTGAATTTAATGTCACACTTGAAAGGTTTCTTGAGACTAATATTACTTAAACAGGTCTACATATTCGATACTATCGATCATTATAGCGGTAAATCGATTATTAAGTATTATACCTTCTCGTCTGGTCAAATGGGCGAGTACTTTGGATATGCCCTGGTGTCGGAGGACTTTGACAACGATGGCTTCACGGACATTGCAGTGGCGGCACCGTTATACAGTAAAGATTTGAGCTTCGATAATGGAGCGGTATACGTGTTCAAAAACTTGGGCCTGGTCAATGGAAAGTGGAGCAAAGACTTTGTTCTGGACACTGTTCTGATGTCTGACAACATGGTTAATGGGCGGTTTGGTACGACAATATCTAGAATTGGAGACATTAATCAGGATGGATTTAAAGGTATAGTTTATTTTAAAATATATAATTAAATTATTATATCGTTTTATTAAGATTTGGCGGTCGGTGCTCCATACGAGGGTAACGGAGCCGTGTACATATACCTGGGTGGTCCAAATGGACTGGTCAAGAAACATAGCCAGAAAATTGTGGCACCGGAAAACCCAAATGTAGCCTCATTTACAGCACACTGGTTTGGCTACGGCCTATCGAAAGCAGTCGACATTGACAACAACAACTATCTTGGTACTAAATATTTTTCTATATTTTAAATAAAAAATGATGAATTGTGTTTTTTTAAGATCTAGCGGTTGGTGCTCCAAACGCCGAAACGGTCTACGTGTACAAAGCGTACCCGGTCGTGAAAGTACTCGCTAGTGTAAAACCCTTCAGTCAACAGATCAAGACAACCGAGACATCTTTCACTATGAAAGCCTGCTGGTATCTCGACTCCAAATTTGAAATAAACGAGGAAACAAGTAATTAATAACAAAAACCCTTATTCCTGTATTAATATAGTTTGCTTATTTTGTTTATTATTTCCAGAAATGAAAATTCATATAAAAGTCGATCAGAAATTCGGTCGAGCCACTTTTGCCGATGGCAAAAAGGAACTCGAACAGAGCGTTACCGCTAACCGCACCGAACAATGTCGACCCTTCGAAATTTTCGTGACCTTCTCCTTGGCGTACATCTTCAAGCCCATTGACATTGAAATGCACTACAATTTAATGGACACGGTGCCAGACAGTGAAGTGTTCTGTATGCATTGTGTGGCCGTCAATCCGAGCGATCCGAAGTTTGTCAAAAACAAGGTGGTGTTTAGCACGGGTTGCAAGAGTGACCGTTGCGTGACTGATTTGAAATTGCTAAGCAGCCGAGACTCGCCACAGCTGCCGTACATGATTGGAAGCACAAATTCACTGACACTTCAGTACAAGATTCAGAATTTCGGGGAGACCGCTTATCTGGCTCAGATGAATATCTCGATTTTCGACAATGTCTCTTTTATGAAGATCCCGTCGAGCTGTAAGCTGGATAACATAACATTGTTTTGTGACGTGAACAATGGAAGTCCACTATATCGTGGTGATGAGGCTGTGCAGAGTGTGACCTTAGACATGACGAAGGTAGAAGGTAAGGAGCTACTGGTACATGCACATGTGTTCAGCACAGGCGGTGAGCTGAACCAGACAGATAACTTTTTGGAGGACTTGATTCCGTTGGCCGAGTTAAGTAAGGTGGAAATATTCGGGTAGGTTGTGATAAGATTAGATTCCATTAGATTATTATCTAATTTTAATTACTCATTATTGAAATATAGAAAGTCTTCGTTAGAGCGAATCAGTTTGGAAGATGGATTGAGTCTTATGAATATTTCTCATATATATGAAGTAAGAAATTAAAATGAAAAATATACTTTGATTATGTTTTATCTGAGAAATTTCTTTAACAGATACGAAACAATGGACCCAGTTCTATAAAACACCTGGACGTGATGTTGTCCATTCCAATTGCCTACTTGAATCAATCGTCGCTCGCAAGGACCAATGTGCTTGAATTCGATAATAGTAAATTAATAGTAAGTCGAATGTAATATATTTGTTCCAAGTAGAGGCCATGTTAAACTTCTGAGCAGGAGTGAAATTTTCGGGTTTAATGTCATATATTTTGATATTATATAAAAGGGTTAAAATTAATTGAGCACCTAAAAAAAAGTGCATCTCAATCAAATCGTCCTCCTTAAAAAAAGTGTGCACCTAAAAAATATATTGTGCACTTAAAAGTTTTTTTGTTGTGTGGTCATGCTTTTATGTCCAAATGACTGCAAGTATAAATAAAGTTCTGTAGTTGTGAACAAAATAATGTGTTCCTATAAATTTAATTTTGCAAACCTTATAATTTAATAATTCAATTTTGTCCACTGCAAAATACATTTTTGTACACTTACGTAGGTGGACATTTTTTAATTTTTTGGTCCGGATTATGGAGCCCTTTTTTTTGCAGGTGCACTATTTTTATGAAGCAATTTTTTTTCTTCTGAAGCACGTTTTTGAATTATTGGGAGCACGATTTAAAATATTGAGGTGCACAAATTTGAATTGTTTGGAGCACGCTAAATTAATATATGAAAATCTAAAATATAAACAAGCAATGCTAAATGTGACTAT
>JAAAKO020018563.1:0-15563 GCA_010015015.2 Bolitophila cinerea | reverse complement strand
GTAAATTTTATAATAATTATAAAATATTATAGTTAATTTCTAAATTCATTCATTCAAAACATTGAACATTTATATACTTAAAACATTTATATACGAAAAATTTAATGTTTTTAAAATCGAGCTCGCAAGATCCAAAGCGCATATAATAATGTCGTCTGCGGCAAAAAGTTACCCTTCATCTGCTGAGAGCTTTTCTTATATTATTTATTTTCTAAAATACACTGGCGCGCGTACGAGTTTCTAAAAGCGTTTATTAATATAAAGTTACTTTACGTAATTGAAATATCTGAGTGTTTCAGGTAAAACCTTTTGCGTCACATCTTTTAGGAGATACCACAAGAGCATAATAATTGAAAGAATCTTAACGACAGCCATTCCATGTGTAGCGAGATGATCATTTATTACATATAGGCATTGCCATTGGCATGTATCCCATTATAATGTATTTATGGGACCTTATTTTTCCATACGCACTGAAAGCTCCTTACACATTATGGGACACATATTTTTCTCGAGAAGCATTAAATCCTAATCATATACTTTGTGGCTTTGCTTGGGTTCATTCTCTATCCAAAGACACAATTTTGGTTTTCTCCAAAAAAAGAAATATTCTTTGGAACATATAGTGGATATGCCACGTGTAAGTCCTGATTATTATTATACATATATATATATATATATTCAGACGCCCTATTTTGGTTACAAGAATGAATCAAGAATTAAAATATATATTTATATATTTATTATGTTTTCATCATATTTTGTATATATACGAGTACATGAATAGAATATGTATATACAAATTCAATAAACACTTTATCTTGCCGGCTACGGATTTTCTTTACAATAGCATGAAACGCATTGTATACAAGAGTGGGTTTCCCAGCGGAGAATGAATTATTCATGCGGGCAATTTTCCGCTTTAATCTATCACATTTTCATTGAATATACGCACAGATTCTAAAATCATATTTAAAATATACGTATTTTTGTAACTATGTATATAGTTTTTATGTATTTGTTGTTAAATATTATTAAATTATTTTAATGTTTATTAGCTTTCGTATGCACGGCCTTCATCGTATATAAAAAACGGATGTATGTCCGCATACTCATCGATCTCAGAGCTTTCGTTGGGCCACATCACGGGCTATGGCGTAGTTCCTCAGTGCACGCCACTTGTGGATCTTAAACAACCAGAAAATACATCTAGTATATGCTATATGATTTTTATGTGTATACATTTTGACATCCTGAAAGGATAGGTTAATACGAAAGGATTTCTTGTACACATAGCGCTATGATCTTGTACGTGTATATATATATATACACATACTGAATATAATAAACATATGTGTGCGTGTACCCGTACTTTATACAGAAACATTAATATACGTTATACGTTCACTTTGTTCGCTGAGCAGGATTGTACAAAGAAGAAAAATGTGAAGTGGATGCTCCTGCCATTACCAGAGAACGGGACTGAGGGAGAGGAGGTAGACCTCGTATACGTTCTTTGCCGGTGTCAGATTGTAAATGGGTATATGTTGTGTATCTATTCCTATGTTTATGAGCCTAATATGGGTATGCGGCGAAAATATTTATTTTCTCTCTTTTTTACTCTATCTGTCCCTCTTTCGCACTAGTATTATCTAGTGTTACCGTAATTCAGACGGCCATGTGTAATAAATTTTCAATGAGAAAAGTTAAATTAATCTATAAATACTTTATGCAATGCTGGCTGTGCATATTCAAGAGATTGTATGTATCTATAATGCAAACGTACGCTTTTATGTATGTATGTGTATTTGAATGTGCATGAGTGTGTGTGTGTGTAACTGGTGAAAGCTTCCAAAGGGTAAAGAGTTTGCTAAAATGGAGCAATAGGAAATCGTAAAAGCGGTAGTAGGCAAACTGCAATTAAAGATGAGAATCTTGAAATTGCTTTTCTTCAATTATGCATTTCAATTGGTGAGAAATATGTGCAATAAATCGTATATAATAAACTGCTTAAAAGTGTGCCTTTTATATTCTTAATTATCTCAGCTTGTTTTTTGTTTCATATATGTACTTATCATTTAAAAATTGAATTAACCAAAATCATACACTGAGAAACATGATGGTAATTGTTACCATTTAAACAAACCATCAAAAATGGTTAGAAAAACAGTTATGAATTGTGATATTACAAATAATGGTTATATTAAAAGAATATTATTAAAATTATATATAAATGTTGCGATTGCAAATGTGCTCACTATATAATAAACTAAACTCATCATTATTTTTGTTTAACTCATGTATTTTATCATACTATATTTGCATATTCATATACGGCCATATTCTCCACCCGGTTTCATATTAGGTTTAATTTAGAACCAGAGGTCGAATTCAAAACCAGTATTAATCATAGGTAATTAATTTCTTTAATCGATGTTTGATAAGAGATATAACTCTGGGATTTTTTCACAAAAACAATTAATTGGATTTGTTCATTTTTTTATAAATTTAGCTCAGATGTCATTCGCTAAAGAATGCTATACCGCCATTTCTAGCACTAGTGACTGAAGCTCTTAATAATTGCAGCGCCTATATCATCTGCGTGTTGGGCGGTGATAACACACCTATTTTTCTTTAGAAATTGATACAATAATTAAATAATTAAATTCATTATGAAATCATTTTTTCCGCAATTGATCGAATATTTATTAGTTTTGTAATAAACTGATTGAGTTCCTTCTGAATTGATCCAATATTTTGTCAGTTGAATTAATAATTATATTCTTTGGTAAATGACGTCACAGGTAGTTGTAGTTAACTTGTAAATCTCTAGCGAATCATAAGAGTGTATTAATGAATTCAGCCATTGGTTCAACTCATTGTATATCAATAGTTTTAATTTTTTAATAAATAAACGCACCGTACTGACCAATCAGAGCTCTATTCAGTGTTGTTAAAATGATTGAAATTTTAAGAATTAACTGAGACGACTGTTGGATAAACTTTCAATGTTTTCGGAAATGATTTAATTATTTCAGAATAGACCGCACAGAATTTATCAATATTTTAAGTAAAGTCAGTTCAATTGAACTCAATATTTGTAAATAGTTGTAACAATGTAGTGAAAAATTGAATTCAGTTGCTAAGTAGTTGTTTTAACTTTGGAATAATTAAAAATCAATGTATTAAATGCCAATTCGGAAAACAATTGATTTAATTGTGGGGTTTTCTTGTTAAATTCAAACTACAAGATATTTTTGCGGTTCGATTTTAACTAGTTTTGTTTTTAGCCATAGAAATATACGGGAATACGAATTTTGAGGTACGGAAAAAAGTGGTACGCACATTTCGGAAATTTGCGGTACGCGATTTATGCGTAACACGAAAAAAGTGGTACATTTTTTTGGAATTTTGTGGTACAGAAAAAAGTGGTAAAGTTTTATGGGGTACAGTTTTTCGAGGTACGGTTTTTTGAAGTACGGTTTTTTGAGGTACGGTTTTTTGAGGTACGGTTTTTTGAGGTACGGTTTTTTGAAGTACGGTTTTTTGCTTGTTTTTTTGCTTTCATTTCACAATTTATTTCATACTAATGTACCTCTTTTAACGTGTACCGCAAATATTTTGTACCACTTTTATCGTGTACCACTTTTTTTTGTACCGCAAATTTCCGTACCTCAAATTTCCGTACCACTAAAAACCGTACCACAAAAAACCGTACCACTTTTTTCCGTACCTCAAAATGCATACCACCAATTACTTTTAATTTAGTTCTTATAGAATGTTTATTACAATATACACCTAATATACCATAATATACCTATATACCTCTAAATTAAAAAGGAAATAATTGTAAAACTAATAAAGCCAAAAAAAAAATAAAGTCAAGTGAAAATAAATATATTTTTTAAGGGAATCTCATTAGAATTCTACTACTCATCATAATACGCTATAAATGATTGTTTAACACTAGTCCGAAATTTTTTTGACTGTCGGACGAACGGACAATGCAGTTTTATAAGACTCTCTATAAATAAATGTCTAAAATTATACTTGCATCTACAACCTACTATATCAATTTTATATAAAATATTATATATATTCTGAGCTTACATACCCTACTCAAACTAAATATTTATGTGTTTAAATAAATAAACAATATATATATACATATATATATTTATATGCAATATGCAAGCACATAAATTGGCGCCTTCATGATTTGCCAATAATTTTCAGATATACATCTGACGCATATGTGTGTGTGCATGTGTGTTTTGTGTGAGTTTAAGTATGTTCTCGCTCGCGCGCTAAAGCTATTTCTATTCAATGTGTATTTTTATACTCATGCTGGTAATAATGACAAATTATCTGCTGCTGTACATAGAAATATGCAAATGCCCGAGCGCAATTGCTTTTTATATATGTGTGTGTGCTTATGCCCCATGTGAATATGCAGTACACATAACACCGATTTAATAAAATCGCGCATGGGAAATACCGGTCTTTTATTATAAACATATATTTATCGACGAGCGTCGTGTGTGCATATTGAATTCTTAGGAAACGTGTTTTTAAATTAGCATTTATGGGCGTTTCAGTGAGGTTTTTGAGAGTTCTTTGATTTTGCCTACAAGTTTTTCTGTAATATTTGATTAAGTTAGTGATTAATGTAACTGTTAGGTTTAGTGGATCCACCTTCTTAAAAAATGTGGTTACAAGGTAAAATGTGTAAAATGTTTTTATTTTCTCTAAACATTTTCTGGATCAGAAACGTAAATCACTTTGTGCCATAATTATTATTGGTGTCTCTTTACTATATTGAATATACACTTAAAAGGAAAAATAGATATGTATAGTGGTTATATTTCTTCTCAGCATAATGTTTGCCATAAGGGTGGTTTAAAGTTAAAAATCGTCATTTTTATATTATTTATTACAGGCTTATAAAAGATAGTGTTTTTATAGAGTTTTCTGCCCTTAAAATTAATTATTTCTCAAACATACTAATACATCATTTAAATTAAGACTTATAACTAAGAATAGTCCTAAAGCGGCATGGGTGTAAATCCTAATGATTTTTTTAAAGTAAGGTCGGCCGATCGGGATTTAATGAATCGTATCATTGGGCCAATAATAGTACATTCACTTATTTTATTTTATACAATAAGAAATAGTCATATAAAATACTCTTATGTATTTAAAAAAGATAATGTCATTATGTGACATAAATTTTAGTGTTAGTCTGGCTCGAATTTAAATTAAATCCAAAGGTTAAATATATTATTTCCCTCTTTACAATTTCTCGTTGTAATCAATATTAACTTTCAATCACTGATAATAAATAAGAGTGTAAAAACCAAGACAAACGTTTATTCTCTTTTTTAAACAATTGTAATATAATATCAATAATTACACTTGACTTTGAGCCAATGCGACGCAAGCATTACAATATTATTGTTTGATAAGCGGCTTTGTGTGTATATAAATCAAGGCAAAACGTTGGTCAACAGTGGCGTCATGACGACAACGGCAAGCGCGACGGCGCATCGAAGAAGCCACACTATTTTCTATTTATATTCAATACAATTTTAACCGCGCATACATAAGAACACCGCCACAAACAGGTGCCTCGCTCGCGGTGTTTAGTTTCCTCACTTTCGTGCAGCAGAAAACCACATAAATAATCTTTGTATCGTGTTATAAGTACACAAACGAACGCGAGCTTATCGCGAAGAACGTGCATTTTGCATGCAGTGCATTCCTTTTGTATATGTATGCAAAACGTGATTGAATTTATTGAAATTCATCGAATATTAATTATTTTCACAATATATACATAATATTAATAAGTTAGTAAAGTGATAAGTGAACAAAGTTCTTGATTTATATGTTTGACTCCGTTATCAGTCGTTGGTCGATATGAGAATAATATTTATTTTATAATTTATTTACAATGGAAAACCACATAAACATGCAAAGTTTAGCACCTATATAAACAATAATTAAAATGTTTAACGTTTCAAAATATCACAATGTTGTTAATTATACAAGAATTTCCAAACATCCCACTGAGGTTGGGTTATTTTTGTACGATTGAAATTATTTGTAAAATAAAACAGGCCAGCATCTGCATATTATGTATATCATGGAGTCTGTTTTGTTTGACAAATTAATACATGTTTAATTTAACTCACCTTTTACTCCATTATTTACAATGCAAAAACAGTTTTACTTGCCAAATTAACTTTGTCTTTTTGTTCATACAATGTATAAGTGAATTACAATTTGGTATTTGTTTTGAGTTGGGACAGAAGGTAGTTTTCTTCCATAATTATTTATTTGATGTACAAAACACATCTGACAATTATAGCTATATAATCTACCCAGCTTTTTGGGATCTGACAGATATCAAAGAGAAACAATCAGGGTAAAGCAATATATGATATACAATTTTTTATTATTATATGTTCTGCAAATAAATTTGACGTACGTTTGTAGGTATAATATTTAATTTAAAATTTATAAGAAACCAAATCTAAATTAAAAATCTACTGTGCATTCCTTATGAATGTAAAGAATATATTGTGATACATTTATATATTCGGTACAATCATAATTATGCTTGCGGCGTCCATTATGTCTGCGCTAGATATAATATTTTTCGTGTGTCTGTACTCTACTTTCTGTTATGAGAATGATTTCTTTAAATTCGCCAACATATCTTATTTTGAATTTTTAAATTCAACAGTTACAATATATTTGTAAAGAATTATAGTTACATATGTTTGAGGAATTAATTAAATTCAATTTTTGGTTTTTTTCATTTGTTTTTTCGCGTGTCTTGTAAAAAATATGTTGGGTTGTAAAAGTATTTAGAAATATTGAATATTAAAATTTTAAATTAACGAAAAAAAAAGTGGTACCACTTGAAAAGTTACATGTTGTTATTATGCATAAATATGTGTAAAAGGATAGACGAAACACCACAAAAAACAACAATAGCAATAACAACAAAAAAACATTAAAAAAAACAGGACCCTTACATTTAAGGCTAAGTTTGGTCCAATCAGCTATTTCTAAGTATTTGCTAATATCTTAATTAACTATGATGTAATTTATTAGGAAACTTCAATTTTCTAGTAACTTTATCAGCTGAAATCTATTTCTGATTCTGATGTTGATAATATAATGTTTATCTTTTAGAATACTGTTCAGGAAACTTACTTGAATAGATATAATTCAGTTGAAATATTACAGCACATTTATAATAATACGTAATTAAAACAATCACACGCACACACTCAAAAAGAAATACACAAAAGACTTAAGTGATAACATGCCGGAGGCCTGACACACAGAACGTCGAGCACTATCTTATCTCTATAAACCACGTGAATTGTGTTTCTAATTCTTGTATTACAAAAAATAAACCATCCTCCAAAACAACAAAACACTTAATTAGTATTACTTTGTGTATTTATAACATTGTAACCTATATATTATCTATTATAATCACGATACAGAACAAACACGTGCAAAGCAATAACAACAACACACAAGCATATCTAGCGACTTGAGATATTTAGAAACTGGTTTAAGTTAAGTAATATATTGTGGTATGTTGTAATTGTTGGTTCTGTAGCAAAGGAGGGAAGAACAGGTCGTGACAGCAAGCAATCTAAACACTCACTTGACAGTTGTTTGCTAAACAATTTATTAGAGGAAATACCCTCAGAGATATATTAAACCGCACTGAACTGAACAAATAGAAAACAACAAAGTAATTGAGATTGCAATTGGAAATGAGTAAATACTTATATAATAAAAATGCATATATAATAAACATTATATAATCAATCGTTGGCTGAATCGTAATTACTTATTATCCATAATTGGAATATGATTGCAGTCGTGTATCTCGAAGCATTAACACTTGTTTTTGGTATCAAGAGTGACGCACATATTACGAACGATACGTGCATAACCGTTATCAGGTACTCTGTCAAAAGGTGCAGTTCAAACACATAATGTATTCACAATCTAGACTGACGTACGCAGCAGCACCACCAATAACCTGCAAATCTATCTGTTACGAGCAAATATTGATATGATTACTTATTTGTATTAGCTATTATTACTATTATTATTGTTTATATTTACATATACTCGATCTCGATGCCAACACACACATACGCAGAATTCCAAAAGATATGCTCAATACAATAATTCTAGATATTTTCCAATCTATATACTCTTTGTTTACGTTTCTGTTTCTGCAATTCGTGTTATCTTGAAATATATATTTAATTGTGTGTGTGTGTATGTGACTGTGAGTAAACATACATCAACTCGGCACACACAAACAAAAAAATACTTCTAAATGTCACGTGGACAGCTGAACACGCCGCGTGCTGACAACTTACAGAACTCGGTCTTCTTATATAATTCTTATTTATACATTATACTATAATTTTGTGGATTTATCGTAAAATAGCTGTTTGTGTAAATCAGTTAGGTACGATGTATATAATTGTTTTAAAATTAAAATATATACATGTATATATATTCTATTTATAATTTTCTAGTGTCTTTACACAATGTCATTAAAGGTTAATTCCAAAGAGAGAAATTATTGGCAATCAAAGAAAAACAATAATATTTTGATTTGCATTGTATAGCAAATAATACAAACTAATCGCTGTTTAATCTATATTCATCTTTATTTTAAATATGTGTAACTAAAGTTCGAGGCATCGTTTTAATTTAAATATATATTTTTCTATGCACCTAATGCTATTACTGCTTATCAAATGACTGCCGAGAAACTTGACATTCGATGAAGATTTATTTATAGATAAAGAAGAAAAACAACTTAATCGAACAGGATTAATTGATTTGACCTATATTTATGTAAACAAATAAGACTTTTAGAAATGTGATTTAGTGATTAAAGTGTAGCCAGTTCTGGTGACTTTACAATGTGAAGCACAAATGTTGTGAAAGTGGTCTTATCTATCAACAATGTCTACAATTTTATGCTATTGACTTTTCAATAACCTTAACAATTAGAATTTATTGACTAAATTTATAAATTTAAAACCTAATAATTAAGATGATTCTCATTTCCAAGTAACAGTTATACTTTTATAATTTTGTTACTAACTTTTGCGAATTTGACATCTATTGTTGAGGAGAACTAAAATTGCTGAGCGGAATTTTACAGCCATTCTTGGTTGATGTTTTACATTGTGAAAGACTGATATTAAAACTTTTATGGTCCGCAACTACCGACCGGGCACGTTGTTAAATGTTTTGCTAAATGATTTATGGCATCCAAAGTATACAAATTATCAATTATTGCATTTATGAAACATATAATATAGATATTTAGCTGTAATAGTATTTTTAATAATAAGCAAAAAATTTAGGATAGCAATTTCTAACTTTTTATACGTAAAACGAATAATTTTTGTTTTGCTGCTGCAACACAGGTCCGATTTCATAGAAATTTCGCAGACAAGTGAAGATTTAGAGAGCGCACCTTCTACTCATCCTTATAGTTTTCGAGAAAAACCCAATCCAACTTACCCTGTTTTTAAATTGGAAGACAAATACTTTTTCCTACTTTTTTCGTAAAAAAAAAACTATTTATTCATCAACATAGTTTCCTTCTAGGCTAATACAATCAGTTCAGCGACGTTTTAACTTTTCGATGCCTTTGTCTTTGGCCTCAAAAAAATTTCTTGGCCAGATGAGATCTTTTTTGCTATTTAGATCTTCATACGGCTCAACAACGCTATTTAATATTCACTATTGATGGTTTTTTGTCGATGAATATTATTCCTCGGGCATACCAAAATACCGAGGCCATAACCTTGCCAGACGACTTTTGTGCATTTGGACGCCTAGGTCGACTTTCACCGGTTGCAGCCCATTCAGCTGACTGCCGACTTGACTCAGGAGTGAAATGGTGGATCCAGGTTTCTATTGTCACATAATGACGCAGAAAATCGTTCGGATTGCGCTTAAAAATCGCCAAACAGCTCTCCGATACATCGACACGATTTTGTTTTTGGACGTTCTCATGCCAAAATAATCATGCAAAATAGTGGAAACAATACTTTATGATATCTTTAGGATGTCAGCTATCTCCTGCAATTTTAATTTTCGTTCGGACAAAATTATTTTGTGGATTTTTTTATATTTTCCGGAACATTTGGCTTTTATGGCCGCTTAGAACGTGCTGCATATCATTATTGTCCGTAAAACCACGTTTAAAATCAACAGTTTAAAGAATGGCAAAAACAATGCCATTTATGTATCATACTGCTAAAATTGGCATTGCTTATGTGTAATTATATTTGCTACTTATTGATAATATATTTACTCTGGGATAACTTGGATTTTGCAACTTTTCCCAAAAAGATTATCGCTGATTTACTAGCTTTTAGAAAAATTACCAAAAAAAAATCATAATTACCAAAATTACTATCAAAAACCACAAAGCATTTCTTAATTAAATACACAACCGACAGCTATCTCATTTGTCTAGAGGACAATCTAACAAAAAATTCTTTGTTTGTTATCTTTAAATAAAAAAGATAGCGCCAAATGCCTCTTTTATCTTATATGGGCGCCATAATCAAAAGTTTATTTTCATAGTATAGGTACAAAAAGAAATTATTATCGAAATACATTTTTCTCATTCCACAGAAAATCAATCTAGAATTATTATATTTTTATATATACATGTATTATGTTTAATTTACACGCGTGTAATGTCTTGGCCAAACGACGAAAAATAATTTGTTAAATATTGAAGACATTGCAATAAATCTTAACGATTTGTTAAAATTTAAAAAAAAATCTTGAATGCCACTGCATTTTGACGTGCGTGACCGCGCGGCGTGCTCATTGGCACGTATACGTCGTCGCACCTTTTAATTATTCTTAAAAAAAATAAAACTGCATTCTTTATTCAATATTCAAATTGATTTAAGTGTTTAAATATGTGTATATAAATTATATTGCAAATCGAAGAAGAGTTAAAACTTATAGTTGTTTTTTTTATTATTTGCAGTTTAATATTTCGATCAACGATCATCCGGAAGTGGTACAGGAAACAAAGCAAGTGCTAGCAGTGAACGCAGGCGAATCTATCGTCTCGAAACTTCCGTTGTGCGTTGAAATTTCGCTTCAAACTGTCGAAGGGGATAAAATGATATTGGAGGTTTGGTCACTTGGTATTATTTCTGAGCAGATCGACCCAACGTTACGCGCCACTCACGCCATCTACAATCGCATGAGTTTATTGCTGAAGTCACTAATTTCAGTTACACGTTCGACGCCCGCCTACCGATTGTCCCGCCGTCAGGCCACCGACTCGTTCCAGATCTACTATAGGATTTACGTTGGCGAACCACTAACACATAATTTAGGTAAGGCGTGTGTGTGTGTGTGTGGTATATATTTAAGAGTATAGAGTATAAACAAATCTCAAGATTTCACCAAGCTTGCAATCTATATATGCGCTAAGATATGTTGTCTTTCCGGTTGAGTAAATGCCCAAACAAAGAACGGCACTATTTGTGTAGTTTTCCGCCATCACCGTTTAGCTACAAATCTTATATATATTTACAGATAGTATAACATACATTATAGTAAATGATGAATGGAAATATAATATATATATATATATACATATTAGTGATGACGTCTGTTTGCCTATTCACGCGCGGGCTTACGTGAGCGTTTTTGTGATAGATATTTATATGCATCTCGTATATCATGCACATTGCACACAGTTGCAGTCTGTCGGTTATTCACACCATTCATCGCAGCGAATCGGTGCGGTTGTCTATACTCATACTCAAGTGTGTTTTTTGTCAGTAATATAGTGCCGTTTTGATTGAAACAGTTAATAATGTACATTTGTTAAACACCTGCGATTAGTGAAAGCTGGCCAAATTCTTGTTTGGCACTATTGTATTTCTGTGGTTACTTACACTCAATTGACGTCATCACAGTATTATAATTATACTATATAAATAGTACATAGTTGCTGTAGTACTCCTTAAAGGTCAGCCAAACAATACAAATATTAAGTCTCACACTATTTCATTTGTTGTCGATATTATAATCAATTCAATGAGCATTTAAGGCAATTGAGTGCAAGGACATCGCAGTTAAACTGAACAATGGATATGATTTAAATATAATTTAAAATGTGAATTATTTTGTATATTCTGTAGGTGACGAGTATAAAAACGTACGTGTGGGTCAATTGAACACTACCGCCGGAACACTCTGTATGTCGGTCTCGTATCGCACCAAGATGACAATCTCGCCCACACAGACGGGTCGTGACACCATGATGCTGAAGAGCGATCACTTCCTTCGCGACCTCAGCCCGAAGAACATACGATATCATCACATCAAAAAGAAGTGAGTATATACAGTTAAATTTATTTTTTTATAGAATATGGTCACGTTTTTTAATGTATGTAACCAAGATTGTATGGTAATTTGTAAATTTAGTATCATATCTTAATGAAACATTATTTAATTTCCAAAATAATTTACATTTGATGTAAATTACAAAACATAATTTATTCAATGCAGATTCAGTATGTTTCTTCAACGAATTTTGAAATTGCCGGAAGTCTTTATCTCTAAAACGACACATATATATGTATAGTATTTTAGCCTACTTCAAAAAGAAATCCAAGTAGAAAACTAAAGAAATAACTTTAATTTTTAAACCATTCTATCTTTTTTGTTTTTAGTTTTGGCTCATTTTTGAACCACTTTATCTTTTTTGAACTCGTTTTCTTTTCTATGAACAAACCGTATATATACAAATTACTGTTTTTTTATGTCTGCTTTGTTTGTTCATTTAATTAAACAATAACGAATATTACATTTGCAATTATTTATATCTGTATTTTCTCAGGATTTATTTAAATCTAAACTGGAACATCGATTTTCAAAATACAACGTCAGGACAATTTTCGGACGTTTATTCACTGTCCGAATGTCCATTAATATCAAGAGAAAAAATGTCATGGAATTCTTACTTACATTCAGAAGGAAAAAATCCTAACAATTAAGCTCGATTTTAATTGTGAAACACTACTGCAAAGCATTTCCAGCACTGACATGCTGATAAAGATTATATATTTTTGCTCAGCAGAGAGCGCTCTGAGTACTGAAGTTGCTTGCAACGTTGTATGTCTCTGTCGCACTTGATTTCAATCTATATTTCCATCTTGTTTCCACATGCTGGTAAGCAAATGTTTCACAATTAAAATCCAGCTTAAGACACATTTTACGTTATTGGCTGACGTTAATTCTCACTGTTTGTCTTTAAATAGAATAGAAGCCAGTAGGTAAAAATAGATCCATTAAAAAAATTAATAGTCTAAAGTCGGCATACATGGTCAACACATACAGAACAAAGTATTTTCTAAAACTATAATTTTGCAAAATTTAAATAAGCACTTCCGTCGACAAACAAAATAACGGCGTACGATCAATTAGAAACACTTTTAAGCATTTTTTTGTTTGTACGCTCTTTTGATGCTATGACCCTATCTTTGAACTTCTGATCTGAACTGATCGTGAGATGTTTACAAACAAACAACCAGATTGAATGTAATATTTTGTGACGCATTTATGTGCATTTAACTGTAATATACCAATATTCAAACCGATGATACCATGTAGTACTGTGAAATAACATTTTTTTGGTTTTAAATTTCAGCGACAAAAAAGTCATAGACCTTGACAAGCCAATGAGACCGGGTCCATTCACGGATATCAGCAAACTCAAGCAGTACACCGAAGAGGATTACATTTTGCCGGAAATTCCACCGTTTAGCTGGCTTCTAAGAAAGACAAAGGTATTTTTTTGATATTGAAATGTATTTCGATTTATCTTAAATGTGCGTTTATGAATTTAACAGGAAGATACACTCGTTGACCAGGTTGATCCCGAGGACTACGTGCAGTCTCACCTGAGTGTCTCACCGCAGCACCAGCAGAAAGTATCTCTTAATAATAACACGCCTGTACAGAAGCAAATGGAACCCGTCACAAACGGTGGCATCTCACCCACATTGTCCTCCAGAATTATGCCACCAGAAGACGAGCGGTTACTTAAAGAGCTGGTAGGTCGTACCATTTAATACGTCAGTATTACATTTTTTACTAATATCAAATACTTTTTTAATTTCCAGCATTTTCCTTTTGCCACACCAAACACACCAATCAGTGATCTGGCCAAGTTCTATCGGGACTGCTTTAATGCGCCCGCCTTGCAAGAGTTTAGTGACACACCCGCTGCCGAGGAGGAGTCCAGCGTAGACGCGCTTACCAAGCAACTAGAACAATTCGAAACATCTCTGGGCGACTACGATACCCTCGTCACGTCTCTCTGTAGTCAATCTGTTGACTCAAACTCGAATAGTTAGAAAAACAAATCCCCATCTCTATAACACGGGATTTCCCTAAATGTGTGCCTCTGCAAGGACACAAGACGAACGCGAGACGTGTTTTGTTGTTGTCTGGCACCCCGCGCACTCTATCTTGTTATTTATTTATATACTATATAGCCAACGAGATAATCTTGTTGTTCTTTTTTTTAAATAATGTCGTGTATGACATTTTAACAAAATAAGAAACAACCGCACAGACACCTTGTAATTGGTGCCGGCGAAATGCTTCTTAAATTATATCAAAAAGTGAAGAAAGATAGTGAAATCTATTTAAATTCCACTAAATATTTTGTATTGAAATTTCCATGTCGCCTACGTGCGCATTAGCAAAAATTTACAAATACGTTTATTTATATTTTAAAAATTATTAAATTAATTTAATTCGTTACACACACAAAAATTAGATCAAAATTAACCGGTGCCCCAGACAACTAGAGATAATACTCAAAAAGAGTGAGAATCACACCCAATGAACTTGAGTGAATTTGTGACCAAAATGAGTGATTGCAAATTGCGCTAGAAAATGCGCGCCCAGAGATAGACGGAGACGGCAGACCATTGTTGGTGTCTGGTCAAGTTAGGACCCAGTAAGCGAACACATTATGTAAACGCTATAACGGGATAGTAAACGCAAAACTAGCAGTACACGCAAGGCAATACTGTTTTGTATATAGTTTCTTTCTTTTCTTATCGTTTTTTTGTATTTTCCTGACAACGCAAAAATCATTTGCCCTCTGGTTCGTTTGTCCTCCCGAACTGGTTTCGGTGGCAGCGGAACACCCGGTTGACGTTTTTGTAAGCGACGGAATAAAATCGCAGGCGATCACTTTTTTCGTATCAGTGGCGACGAGCCTGTTCTGCTATTATGCTGTTTTGCCTATCCTCGAGAGTTAAACCCAGTCTGCATATTTATATATAAAAATATATCGATTAAGTAAATTATATATTGTCTATAATCAACGCGTAACACACTACATAATTACTAAATGCTTACTTTTATATAATACATAATAATTAGGTATACAAGTAATTTCATAAATACTATACGCAAAACGATATACTATAGTT
>JAAAKO020018552.1:0-15566 GCA_010015015.2 Bolitophila cinerea | reverse complement strand
ACGCTCGTTGTGAACGCTACGGTCAACAGTTAAGAGTGCTAGTCAAGAGTGCCAGTCAAGAGTGTCAGTCAAGAGTGTCAGTCAAGAGTGTCAGTCAAGAGTGGAGTGTGTGCGCCCTAGGTAACACAAAAATATTTTACGACAAAGACTAAAATAATAAGAATTATTACCTATAAAATATATAAAAATTATTGCGTCTGGCAACCCTACGCGCATACCATTAGTAGCAACGCAGCGTCGTACAAAATCGTGGGTTGCGCGCGCGTTCGATCATTTTCTTTTCGTCAGTATACGTCGCCATCTGCTGGGAGAAACTGTGCAGCGGCCGCGAGCAGCGCATAACATTTCCATCGAACATCGAGCGAACAGCGCGCGAGTTGTGTGGTGTCCGTGTGTGTGTGTCGTCGACGTTGTAGCGTATATAATAGTGCGCTGTACTGTGTGTGTATTTGTCCGTTCTTCTCTAAATGTATGTGCCACTTTTTCCGTCGTGTAAAAGTGCGTACTTTTAAAGTGAAAATATCGCACGAATATTCCGGATTCTCGTGATCCGGCCCACCGACAAATGTGCACGGCAGTCGTTCCGTGCGTGTACCCTGGTTTTAAAAACAATTAAAGCATACGGATCCCCGTGATATTGGTAATTGAAAATATTTTAAATCTTCGCGAAGCGCAACCATTCGGTTCGAGTTCTTTTTGTGCATATATATATATATATATCGAGAGTTTGATAGTATATGTGTTTTTGTGTATAAACTGTATATAATTATATCAATGGTGGATGTGTATGTAAGCGCGCGCCTGTGTACTACACACATACACAATAAAAATATTTGACGGCGGCAGCGGCAGAGTACCGAGTACGCGCTTCGCATGTTCACATCGATATTTGCTGGCGTTTGTACGGCCGAAAATAAACACATCGCACTTTGTTTAGTGAACTTTAATTTCCCTTTAAGTTTTCGTCCAGTTTGTGTGTGTGTGTGTGCAGGGTAGTTTTGTTGTTGTGTAATTTAGTATTGTTATGTGGTACTGAAAACGAAAAACGTGAGTGTGCAAAGCCCCCATTTAAACGTGTGGGGCGTGTAAATGTGTATTAGTGTAGTATATGTGTGTGTGAGCGACTCTGCCACCGACGCTTCTGCCGCGCCGCCGCCTGCTGATTCTGTGTGAGTGTGTGTGACTATGTGCCGTGCCGATAAACGTGAGCGCGCGCGGACTTTGCGGAGTTGCCCTTTTTCGTGTTTTTCGTCATATGTGTCGTCATATTGGCGAGATTGACGACTCCGTGCGAGCACAAAAAAACCTATGAATCCATCGGCACCGCCTGCCGTTTGCGTCTCACCCCGAAACACGAATATCGCGCGCACACTCTCAGAATATTCAATATTTATTTTTGTTTTGATTTAATTTCCCGATTGAATTTGCTTTTGTGAATTACCATCATATTTTTTTTCAGATCCAATTCAATGAAAACTCTTCTTCTATATTGATAGCACATTTTTAGTTGGAATTTAGTTTTGGATTATTTGCATTGGATTCTGGGTTTGGTAGCTAGGAAATTTAGAAGATTTTAGAATATACATGTTAGATTTGAATTTTCAAATTTCATACCTGCTTAAACCCAAATTATAAATTTATTCTAATATGTTATATCTAATATAATATTAAATTCCTCTATTGAACAAACGTTGTCTGTCTTATTCTTTAATTCTTCTTTCTCGGCAAATTTAGCCATATACAAACCAGACAACACACACTCACACTACACGCTACACTATTGAAAATTTGGTGGCAGCAAAAAAGCAGTGAATTCACTTTGAAATATTTTATGTGTTTTTGTTGATTGCATTTTTTATGTGTTCGGGATCGTTTGAAGAACAATTAGTTAGTTAGGGTTTATTGCCAATGCAAGAAATAATATTGCATTAACAAAACAGACTCGAACGAATTATAAAAGACTTAATCTTTAACGAATTTATAATTTTAACTAACTTTTCGATTATTCAAAATGTATTCCCTTTTTTTGATTTGTTTTAGCGGGTCATAGCAAACGTTATTTGAAAATAATCGAAATAAAACGGACAAGATAGTGGAATACGTATTCCACTAAAATTCATTTTGTACTTTATGGAAAAATTTCATTCAGATAAGTTGATATTCTATGTTGGCTGTTCTTTCCTCAAATTATTGTTATTTCAAGGTTTTTTCTTGGAGTTTGTATTTAAAGTTGAAAGGCTGTTTTGAACGTTTTGCACTACTTGAAATCGACGGATATATGTTTCGCCAGATGACCACCATTGGTCTTACAGTGCATATGAACATGGTTTATATTTTCCAACTGAAGCCTCGTTTAATATGCATATATAGCATTACCAGTATTTTGAAATTTCTATGATATTTTTAGTGTGAGTGCCAAATATTAGATTCTCTTAAAAAGGTATAGGACAAAAAGAGGGTTTAGTGCTAATATTAGCCTATACAAAGCGATTTCAAATAACATATGATGTATAAGCACTGCTATGCTGTCATCTAGAATCTAGTTTGGATATTGTTTTGGAATTTTATTATAATACAATACCAAGAAAATTAGTTATATAGTATTTACAACAAAAAGAACCGTTCACGAGAACAAGATTCTGGTTATTAAAAGGCCTAAAACACAAAAATTCTCTTCTGTAGTCTTCAAGTATTACAATACAACTTATCACTGATTATGTTCATCAGGGTAATCGATTGTCTCCGGATGGTTATAATTGGACAATGGTTTATTGTAGTACTAGATCTTTGGACTAAACCTCAGATAAAGGAGTGTTTTTTTTATAATAAAGCAAACAACTGGAAAGACCATGTGTACAATAAACTGAACAACAGAGTTTTTGGAGACTTTAACGTTCTTTTGCTATACTTACAAGCTTGAGAAAATCCATGAATACGTTATCTCACACTCACTTAGTATATAAAATATATTTATAAAACACCAAAGTTAATTTTCGGGATGGCTTAATTTGACATTGCCCTACTCTGTGATTGATATAACGGGCTGGGGTCGAAATCTCGACAAAAAACTTGAACTGATAAAACTTTAAAGCGCACGCAACTAGAAAATATTTATCGAAATACTTTACTGGAAATCTGGCTTACGGTTATAATCGATCACAATTTAACGAAAGGTGGTGGTCATCAGAATTTATTCAAAAATAATGAATGACCGTCACTCCGTCACTATATATATTTATATTTATAGTATACTATACATTTTTGGACAGCCATATATCGTCATACATGTTTTTTGTTTGTTTTTTTTCGACAGCCATACATCGTCATACTTGGTCCACAAAATTATATTCTATTAAATATTAAATTTGTGAGATTTAAATTACTGCGATTAACGACAATTTTAATTAATATCCATTCAATTTTTTTTGCAGGATACCTGACAAATGAATTTTCTAGATATACAGTCATGGTGGGAGATTCCGTGCATAGCTCATTTCTGTTCGTTGTTTAGTTCTGCTTTTAAATTGCCCGAGTTTGACATTGAGGTAATTTTCTTTCAAGCTTAGCCAAAATTTAATACTCGTTCTAAAATGTTATGTTTCTGTTTTCTTAGGATTTAGAGGAAGCTCTGCTCACTGACGGAACCGATGGAATTCCCGGACTTCTGCCAGAATTGATTGTTTCACTATTAAGCGGATGTGATTCAGTTAAGAAAAATCCAATAACGACTAGTAATTATCAGATGTACTTGAGGCGAATCTTTCGCCGAAAGTGTGAAGTAAGTATTTTTTTTATATTTATAAACCATTTGTAATTTATATTTTGTTTGGTTACAGGAATACAATATCGAGAATACTTTTAACTCGGATATTGATTTCCAGTCATTGCCGTTGCGCACAAAAATCACCAATTTACATTTGTTGTGCGATTTTCGTCTGGACTCTGACGACGTCACCGAAATATTCAGTCGCCTCGAGTCAGAAAGTTTACGCGTCGATCCACTCGGATTTGATGTTCGCGGTTCCACGTACTGGTACTTCTATGGTACTCGATTGTACCGTGAAGATAAACTAACCGCATATCAACAGAAGAAAGCCGCTGCTGCTGCAGCTGCATCTGTAGCCGCAAACGCCGTCGCAGCCACCGCCACCTCTTTATCTGCTGGTACGTCCGCTTCTACAGTATTTGTTGCAACGCAACCTACCCAACCAATAAATCGTGGAGACTCCGTATGGCAGGTGATCTGTTTCACTGAGGACGATTGGAATAATTTAGCTGCTAAATTTGAGAAATCGCAAGACCAAAAAGAACGTGCCTTGTTTCGTTTGTTAAACGATGACTTTTTACCAAAAATTCCGAATTTGTTCAAGAAAAAGGAACTGCTAAGACGTAAAAAGTAATGACGGATTTCTAAATTGTATATTTGCTTATTTATGATATTTTTCTTTTCAACCAGGTGTCTGCGAACCACTGCATTACGGAGTTCACAACGTTTGCGTACCGTTGTAAGGCTTCAGAACGACAAGAACGATTCGTCGGATTCGGATATTCTGTCAAAGTCGGAAAAAGACAAGGAACGACTGAAGAATTATCTGAAGCAAAAGTTTAAAGAAATCGAACAAAAGCAAAAGAATCGTGAGCGTGCCAGACAAGCACGTGCAGAGCGATTCTCGCGACGCCTAGATAATCCGGACGCATCATCTGATGAGCTCAGTGACTGGGACAGTTCGTACAACAGTGAGAGATCCTATTCGAACACCGAAGAGGACAAAAACAACCTGAAAAAGTACCTAAAGCACAAGGTGCGCGAGATTGAGAGCAAACAACGACAGCGCATCGAAAGTCAAACGAACCACCGGTAGAAAACACCAGTCTCTATCACCAAAAAAAATACATTCCCGCGTCCCTTCCACAAATAATCGATGGCTGCTTATAATTTGCGTGTTCATTTCTGCTTGATTTGATTTTTCATATGCTTTTCAATGTATGTATATTGCATGTGTTTTGTTAATTTCCTTGTTTTCCATTTACAATTTATTATTTTATATAATTATGTTTTTTCTGTGTGTGTGCTTCCGCTGGGTTTCTTTAACACATCGCTTGTGTTTTATTCATTTCTTCCCCAATACCACACACACACACACATCAACTAAAACGTAAACTTCTTTCACACACATACACACACACTAACTCATGTTGTTTGTTTCTTTTCTTTCCAGATCACGATCAAGCTCTATCCAAAGTATTTTTTCGACACATGCAAGCTCTCCTCCTACAGCACGCTCATCCGTACTTTTATTTCAGCCGCAAGACACGCATAACTGTATAATACGTAATCGCAGTGGCGACGACACCGACAGTTCAACCGACGACACTAATAATCGACAAATTGTGCGCGTTGGTCGTTTGTCACACGAAGAAGAAAAGGATCAGCAGAAGAACGGGGAGACCGAGGAAGAAGAAGAAGAAGAAACTAGATTCTCGCAAAAAGATTATAAGTTAAGCAAAGAGGACAAGGAGAACATAAACACTATTACATTATCAACAGACAGTAGTTGTAGTAGTAGTAGCAGTAGTATTATTGGTGACGACGACGAAGAAGACGGCAAAAACGACGGTGCCGTCGTTGCTGCTGTTTCCGTCAACACGAACAAAGAACTAAAGCAACAACAACATCAAAAATCTAAAAAACCGCTGCCGATTAGGGCTGAAGTAAAAATGAAGCCGACAAATAGCACAAATGCTGCTAAGCTACCCGGACGCCAGACAAACAATTCACTGTCTTCATTGACCGGGAATATTTTTATACCAGCTGCCACAACCACCAACAGCACCACAGTGAACAACACATCGAGCGGTGCTGGCGCCGGATCGGCTAATAACAGTTCGGGTAGTGGTAGTAGTAGTTCGCACACAGGAAGCACAGCAACTGATAAGAATGCTACTGCGTCGTCGGCTACGTCTCCACGTAAAAAGAAAGTCAAACCACCACCACCACCATTGCCTCCTACAGAAGTGTAAGTATAGAAATACTATATATAAATATTGTAATTACTCTATCTTTAAACCATATAATTTCAATTTTGAAGATTCTCCCCAAAATCCGTGCCTTCGTTGAGTTTCACCGAAACTGAGGAAGTGCTACAGATTGGAATGCACAAAGTGCTTGAGTACGTAAAAAATCACAAAGATGCCTGGCCATTTATGGATCCTGTTGAAGAGGACATTGCACCGAGATACTATTCTATTATACGCAGACCCATGGACCTGCTGAAAATGGAAGAGAAGCTCGACAACGGCGAATATAGTACATTCACGGACTTTCGTAATGACTTTAAGTTGATTGTCAACAATTGTCGACTGTACAATGGTCAAAGTAATGGTAAGTACACGAAAATCAATATTTTTATATGAAATTTTAGATAATATTTATTTTCCATACACTTAGAATACACGGATATGGTTAATAATCTGCAGACTGCCTTTGAGAAGTCCACAAGAAAGTATTTTGAGCAGAATTCGTCCGATGACGATGTCAGCCAATATCCGGAGATGAAGACGAACGTGTTTCGTGAAAAGAATTTCAATACGAAAAATGTAACGCCTAAACAGTGTTTGCTCAACGAAATTATGAACAAGACCAAGGAGACAACGGACGCTAGTGGCAAGAAGATCAAGTCTGTGGCTAAGAGCGGTGGCGGTAGCAGCAGTGGTAGTGGTAATGGAAGCACAGCGACCATCTCGAAAGAAGATGTCAGGCATCACACCAAAGCAGCACAAAGTATAAAGGGAACGAAACGAAAGCGAAAAGAAAAGGATAAACGTCGAAAAAAGAAGGCAAAAATTGCCAAGAAAGGACCTCAAAAACGTACCATGACCGGTGATACTTCAGATGAAGATTCCAGTCAATCGGACGATTCTTTGGATTCGCACACAGACAGTGAATCAGAAAATGAAGCCATAACGCCACCACCAAAGAAGGCTAAAATGGATAAAAAAAAATCGTCGGCAAGTGCCCGGCAGCAGCCGCCTGAGAATAAATTGACTGTGAAAGTCAAAGAAACTAAAAAAGAGACCATAAAAAAGAAGCAGACCAAAGAAAGTCGTAAAACAGAACTTACAAGTGAGGACGACGACGACGATAATGTGGAAGATTATGATAAACATTTGAAGAAGACTAAATCAAAAAAGCCAGGTACTCGTGTAGAAACGAAATCAAAAAAAAATGATATTTCCAAAAAGTACGCTGCATTTGCAAAACAAGATTCGAGCTTAGATGATTCTTCGTCGCCAGTTAAAGCACAGTCGTCTACAGCACGTGGCAGACCACCGAAAAAGGAAACCAAAAACAAGCGACAAATATCGCCGTCTGATAGAAGCCAGCAGAAAAAAGCTAACAAACCTAATACCACAAAAACGCATGATTCAAGCTTCGAAGATGACGTCAAAGCATCACCAAAAAAGAAAAACTCCAAAGCTGCAAAGAGTGATCGTTCCACAGACAAACCCTCAAAAACACCGGCAAAAGCAAACGCAAAGAAACCCGAACAGCAAATCTTTTCAGACTTTGACAGTGACGAAGACGATGGATTCTCATCGAATTCATCAGACGACAAATACGTTGTGACAACAAAGAAAACGGTTGAAAAATCAAGAGCATCATCGGCCAAGGAAATCGCATCTAGCAAATCAGAATTAAAAGCAACGGCGGCAAAGGAAAAGAAGGTACCCGAAAAAGAGAATCAAAATTTAAAATCAAAACGTAAAGTAGATGAAAAAGATACTTCAAAAGGATCCAAGAAAAGTAAAAAGAACAAGAAAACAGCAACGACGTCCGGCAAGGCTAACGGAGACGACAAAGATCACCCATTGATGCCTTCGGAAAGTCGATCGCGTTCTTCGTCTCGCTCCATAACCCCCATGTTTACAGTTGATCTTCACAAAAAGTATTCTCAAAGTGCCTCAACCAAATCCGCAGCCTTGGCCCGAAAATCGCCAATTGAAAAAGACCTACAATCGATATCAAGTCGTAGTTTTTCACGCAGTCCAAGTCCGCTGGCTTCACATTTTTCTTCAACGCATTCATTGAATTCCCTTGAAGATGATCTGAATTCTCCCACAAAACCTAATGCCAACAAGTCGGGTAAACTCAGTCGTGCCAATACACCGGATATCAAAGACAAATTTGATTTGATTAAAGAACGGCGTCGTCGCAACAACGATGAAAAGTGGAATCAAATCGTCAAAGACGCTGAGAAGATTAAAGAAAGCAAAGCTGCGTCAGGTGTTGGTAGTAGTAGCAGCTCAAAAAATGTAGAAAAAAATCCAACGCTGAAAGAGACAATCGAAAAGCTTAAAGCCAAGAATAAAGTTGGCAAAGAACGTTCAGTATTACTGGACGAAATCTTTGGAGCAAAACCTTCGAAGGAAGTACGTGATGAACGCACAATTTTCGAGAGACTGCGTGAGACTTGCACTGACAGTACATCAGCTTCGAAGCCGATTGCAGCTCCAAAAAATAAAGCTGATGAATATAACTTTGAAGAAGATCTTGTAGCTGAGCCAGCTCCTTCTGCGTCCACCTCGGTTGCTGCTACACCTAGCAAGTCAGCCAAAGAGACTCAGTCCAACGCAAAAACAAATATTCCGAAGCAACCAAAAAAGACAACGGCAAGTAAAAAAGACAGTGGCTCTAAGGTGACACCAGTCGCACCAGTGGTAACCCCAAAAGTTTTAAAATCCACTAACATGGAAGCACTTGAATTGGAAACTGAACAAACACTGAAGGACATCAACAAGTGGCTTGAACACACTCCACGATTTTCGGACTTTAATTCTGCCAGCAATTCTCCATCGCGCTACACAAACTTACTAGACGATTTTGATGCTGTCACAGCTAAACTAGATGCTGCAGACTTTAGGCGTCCCGTGCCACTTTCTGTCCCTGTCCCAGTACTTCTTGATGCTGCCACTCCAACAACTGCTGCTGCATCAGAGGTTCTTCCTCTACTACCATTACCGTCAATTGCAACAGAACCGCTACCAAAAGCAGATTTTAATCTTATTAAAGAGCCAGTGCAGTCCGGAGCATCACCAGTCACACTCGCTGCAGCACCTACAGTTGTGGCAGCCGTGCAAGTTCCAAACATTCCTGTAGCCACTGCACCAAAGCAAACTATTCAGTTGATCGGTCTACCACCTGCGCCAGGTCCACACAAACGACTTCCGAAAGAACCAAAACCAAAGGTAGTCAAAGAGAAGACAACCGCACCGAAGCGTAAAGATCTCCAACGGACAATTGAAAGACTGCAACCCGGTAAGACAAAGGGTAACCTAATCGGAAGCAAGGGTGACGATGCTTCTGCTACAGCAAATGTCGTTAAACCGAAAGAGATTAAAAACTCATTGGTACAGCCAACCGATGAGTCTGGCCCAAAGCTTAGCCTTGGCAGTGTTTTGGACACAGAAGGATTCGGTTTGGGACAACAGCATAATTTCGCTGATGAAATGCTAGCTGGAGACTCACAGACTACCGATGATTTTACAAGAGATCGAGACTCTGATGATATGGAACTAGAAGAGATAATCACGTCGACAGATCCGCGGTCTGCGGAACAAACCAGTCAAGAGTCAGAAAGCAGCACAACAGAAAAGGAAAAAGAAAAAGAGAAAGAAGAAGCGACCGCATCTGTGAAGACTGAGACAAAAGGAGACAAGTCTGCCGCAACTGCACCTACGCCAAATCTAAATGCATGGTTCAAGGCTTTTGGTGCACCGAAGAAATCAAAGAAGACTGACGAAGAAGAAGCGGCTGTGATTAAAGACTCAGACTTGGTGTCGGACGAAAAACTGGTAGCCAATGAAGCAGCTCCCATGACATTTCCATCGTCTCCTTCTGAACATCCACCCGGATATATGTTGCCAACGCCGCGCACACGTAAGGCAAGTACTGCAAGTACAGTGTCCGAGAGATCGTCATTTAGTCAAGATCCAGACAGTCCTCGTATCGGTATTGATGAACGATTGGGTGGAGCATATCCGGCTGCGTATCCATCACCCTTAAGTGCCTCGCCAATGATGGCCTCACCGAAAGACGATATATCTAAACCAGTGTCTCCGTATCCAATGAACGGAGCCATCAAAGTAGGTTTCTACCAAGATACAACAACTAAAAGTAGTCCGGAAAAGAGTTGTAGTCCACGCGAACTACCATTACCATATTCCAATTATGCACAGCACCTGTATTCTTCTGCAACCGCAACCGTAGCTGCAGCCTATGGTGGTGGTTGCTCGTACACTGCACCCACAGAAAGCCCACAAACTGCAACGCTTGGTTTTAATAATAAAAATAAGACTCCATCGTATTATGATCAGTACAAGCAGCCCCGGTCACAGGACTCTGACTATAATTCTTCTTTGAGCCCAAACCAAAACTCACCATATCAGAATCAACAGTCACCCTACCAGCAGCCAGACACGTCGCCGTATCAACAGCCACAGACGTCACCCTACCAGCAACCGCAAACGTCACCCTATCAACCACAGACGATTGCTCCTCAACAGCAACAAGCAGCCACAGCAACATCTAGCTCTGCATTTCCACCGGCTAGTTCACCATATCAACAGCAACATTCACCGTACCAGCAACCTCATTCGCCGGTTCCACAATTTCATCAACAACAACAACAACAACAACAGCAGCAGTCTCCCACACCCTTCCAACCGCAACAACAGCCATCCCCTGCATTTGTACAGCAGACCCCTCAGACTCAACAGCCGGTTATATCATCACCTGTACAGCACCAACAACAACAACAACAAATGAGTCCACATCAACCCAACTCACCGTTCCACTCGAACCCATCGTCGCCTTATTCTCAGCACGACCCGAATTCACCATACAGCCAGCAGCCTTCACAAACGGGACCCATATCTCCATTTAACGTGCTTCCGAACTCACCAAATCCGGTGACAATTGCACAGCCAACCAAATCACTGTCCCAACAACAGCAAATGCCAGCAACGCACGACTGGGTGAATCCATTGGCAGGATTGTCTGCAACTGCACCTCAACAGCATCAACCATCGCAACAACAACCAACCCTATTGCAACCACCACAAATACAAGTACAACCACCGCAAATGCAACAGCAACAACAATCCCAAATGCAACAACAACAGCAGCAGCAACAACAAACGAATCACATTCAGCCCTTGCACACTCAAACACAATCCATGCCATTGCAATCTCATCACTCTTCTCACATGCCACAGTCGCAAATATTGCCTCAGCAGACACAGCAACAACAGCCTTCCCCACAAATCCAACATCAGCCTTCCCCACAAATCCAACATCAGCCTGCCCCACAAATACAACATCAACAGCAGCAGCAACCGCTATCTCAACATCAGCCACAACAGCATCAGCAACAAATGGCTCCACATCAACAGCCAGAACAGTCTGTGATTCCAAACAAGCTGATTGAGCCAATGCAACCAAGCCACTCGATGGCAATTCCATACAATTCAATTCCATCTGCACACATGACCAGTGCCAACAAACAGCACAACATGATGCAACCTCCAAATGCTCACTCATACATGCAAACCTATCCGAATCCGTTTGGTCCTATGTCTCACATCGATCGGCGTCCCGAAGATACCGCTGCTATTCACAAACAGCAGCCTTCGCTATACTCCTCCCCTTCAAATCCCGCCGTCGCAGGTTTATCAAACTCTATTACAGCACCACCTTTAAGTCATGACATGCTGGCCGATCGTCATCTGTCCGTTGGTGGTAACCACCAAAAATCTGTGCCCGGGCGTACAAACACACAGCAACAACAGCATCAGCAACAACGAGATCTTATGAGTCTTGGCTTTCCAGATCACACTGCCAAGACAAAGGCACAGGAAAAACCTTTAGACACATCAACCGGAATGGACTCAAGGTCTCTAGAAACACCAAAGCCAGCTCTGTCCGCTAGTGTCACATCAGACATGACTTCAAAAACATTTGACCCGTCTGGTGGTCTAAAACAGCATCAGATCATCGAACAGCTCTTCGGAAAAGGTTCTAACTTTGGCAAAGGTTTTCCAGACGTGTCCAGCACACGTGCCTTGGAAATGTTTCAGCGAGCAGCAAACTTCACAAAAGATTTCCCTATGCCACCGGCCACTAGTCTACCTAAATCATCTTCTGAGGAACTCAGTAAAATGTCATCACTTATGATGGACGGTCAATTCCAACGACCTATGCATGGTTCACCATCGCCGTCGGCCAAGTTTCGGTCGGACATGGTGAACATGGGCTACCAGCAGCCAATGCAATCTAAATCGATGGATCAAACGCCGAAACCGCTGAACATGGCCAACGTGTACTCGCATCCGCAACAAATGATGGTGCCAACATCGATGGCCAGCAGTAAACAGCAACAACAGCCACCACCATCACATCAGCATCAACAGGCTGCTGTCTATCCTCATGGGAACACTATCCATCATGATCTTCAGGCTACTAAGCAATTACAACAGATGGCCACCAGCTCTAGTAGTTATCCAACAAATCTCTCTGCACCACAACAAAGTAAATTAACCGAACTGAATGTACCAAATCCTCGACTTACCGACTCTAGCCAAAGTCAACAGCAACTGCATCAGCAGCAACAGCAACAACAGCAACAACAACAGCAGCAGCAACAGACACAAAAGGGATGCGAACTAAATGTTCCAAATTTACAGCAACGCTACGACATTAGTCGCCAACAATCTGCTCACTCAGTTCACGCTAATATGATATCGTCGCCATTTAATTCAAATAATCCTGCTATGATGGATCCAAGTGCACTTCGCAATATTGGACAACTGGCCATGATGGACGAAAATAGCTTATTAGGATTGCAATCGGCTGCAGGCAGTTATTACCAGAAAGACATTCCACCAGCGCACATGTACAATAAATCGGTACCTCAGTCAACGGCCAGCAGTAATTTCCATCAGATGCTAAACAATAGCATGAGCTTGGCCTACAATGCAAATCGAGACCAACAAATGAACTACCAGCGGATGCAGCAGCAACAGCAACACGGTGTTGGAGCTGCCGGTGTCAGTACAGCACCAGATGCCACTGCTGTGGCTGCTGTTGTCTCATCTCAGTCTACAGCACCACAACCACCACCGGTACTGCCAATACAGCCAGTCTCCGGTATCGATCCAAAGGTGACGAAGCGTACGCGAAAGAAGAAAACTGCGACACCCACACCAACGTCAATGGATATACAAGGTCAATTGTTGCAACAACAGCAACAGCAGCAGCAACAACAACAACAACAGCAGCAAGCGGCTGCCGCTGCAGCAGCTGCAGCCGCAGCACATCATCAACAACAAGGATTCCAGTCATACGCTGGCCTTAAAACAAATCCAACGTCTCTAAAGGGTTCGCCTACTGATCCGGCTGCGATTGCACTGAAATCAGCTGCCGCCAGTATGGTGCCCGGCAGTGCTTTTAATTTTGGACCGTCTCCCGGAGGACTCGGTCTCGGTCTTGGCTCTAGTATATACAGTGAGAACAGTGGC
Source organism: Bolitophila cinerea (assembly GCA_010015015.2). Classification (NCBI taxonomy): domain Eukaryota; kingdom Metazoa; phylum Arthropoda; class Insecta; order Diptera; family Mycetophilidae; genus Bolitophila; species Bolitophila cinerea. The sequence continues at coordinate 1,991 of JAAAKO020018552.1, read as the reverse complement.
TATCTGGAAGAGTTCCGCTCAACTCCGAATCCATACTTCTTGGGAGCTCCTAGTCATCGTGGCACACCAGAGGCACCGACCGACAAAAGTGGTAATCCTGCAACTACAGCCGCCTCATACCATCAGTTTTTGTCACAGTCCACCGTACGACCTCCGTACCAGTTTATGAATGGACCCATGGATCCAAACTCGCAGATTTACCAGCAGTACTTCCGTCAAGAGGAGTTGCGTGCCCGTTCGCTCAACGCCATGCTGTTGCCCAACGGATATCCACAGCCGGGTTACCATTCATCGTTGTCTATGCACGAAGCGATGAACTCGATGAACTCACTTAACCGACCACCATGGTTTCACGGTAGTAATCTGTAATTAAAGCATAACAGTGTGAGTGAGTGAGGCTTGTGCGATCAAATTATGTGTATTACATCTATATATCTAGTGTCTACATATTTTCATATTTTAGTGGGATATGTGTGTGTGTAAGTAATTACTAATTACTCTGTATACTGTCCAGTTGCAGAGAGAAAAGTGTGTATACAAAAACATTGATATTTGTTGTAGTGTTAATATTGTACGAAAGAGGCTATATCTATAGTCTCTAGTTCGTGAGAGATATTCGTTATTCTACTGAACATACACACACAATTATATTTATATATATATATATATACATGTTTTAATACATTTTTTACGCGCGAAAGTCTATATAATATACTTAAAACAATCTAACCAAAGATTATGAATATACACATTTTTAGTGTCATTATTTGGTGTCTTAACGTATCCTTAGTGTCCGTCATACAAAAACAAATAATAATACTATATTGTGTGTTTAAAGGCTGCAAAAACAGTTTGTTCGCATTTTCTTTTCAAAAGAAAACGCATTAACTTAAAATCAGCACGCGCACACAAGAGACGTGTAGCACCTACTCGATTTATTCTCTCCTTATATAATCTTAGTTTCTTCCATGGACAAGTTTTTTTTTAATTAATCGTAGAATATATTTAGACTATGTTTTAATTGTGATTATTTTTTAAGTTAAAATTATCGGCGCATTATCTCATATACACAAAAAAGAAAAGTTATATTATATTTATATATATAGATTATTATCGATTTGTTTTAGTTATGCATCATTTGATTTAGTATAATATTATTAATTTATATTTTGTACTGTTATATAGTTATTTGTAAATCGGTCCTAAATCCTAATCATTGCAATCGAGAATTATAATTACATATTTTTTTACTAAAATTAATTTAAGTGCAATTTGCCTAACTATCATGAGAAAGACACAAAAACAGCCACTACATAAAAATGAGTAATCAAAACAAATACTAATACGCACTATATATAGAATATCAAAAATACTATATATTGTGTACATTCCTGTAAATAAAACAACAACAAAAATAAACACTTACACGCCAAACAAGAAAAAGAGAGCCGCGTAAGAAATTGATTTTTTTTTTTAAAAAATCATCTTAAAATAAACATTTAACTGTAAGGTCCAATAAAAACGTATATAGATTTTATATAAAATCCAAAATGTATAACAAAAATTTGCTAATATTTGTATGCTTATCAAGATTATGTATAATAGAACAAAAGTATAAAAAGGTAATTTGTAAATAATTATGATCTGTCTTTTATATATATAAATATGTGTTGTTAAGGAAAAATCAGTCTTAAACTGACTAAAAACAAAAAAACATTGCATGATGTATGATGTTTGAAAAGTTAGCATTAGATATTATAATATAATATACAAACATAATGCAACAACAATATAAAAACACTTATAATATAATTATATATATACACACAAATAAACAAATAAATAAAATGTGAATTAAAACAACAACAAAATAACAAAAAACATTTTATGATTGTAAGATAAATACAAATTAAAATATTATAAATATATATATATATATATATATACATACATATATATATTATATACAACACACAGATTTTACCATATAA
>JAAAKO020018541.1:0-15574 GCA_010015015.2 Bolitophila cinerea | reverse complement strand
TTTGTTGGCGGCAACATTCGTGTCCTTTTTCGTGAGTCATGTCGCGTCTCTCGCAGTGGCTTGGGTGTGTGTGTGTGTGTGTGTGTGTGTGTGTGTGTGTGTGTGTGTGTGTGTGCGTACGGTTGAGTCTCTAGCGACCCCCTCCGCTACCCCACCGCTGCCCTCTCCTCAAACATTCGCGTTTTTTCGACACAGACTGCTGTGGCAATGCCAAGCGCGTAATACGCAAATGTGTTTGTTGTTGTTGTATTTTATGTGTGCTGGTGTGATTTCACAAGGGATTTAGTATGGATTTTTTTGTTATACTGTATAGGGGTGGACGTATTTATTTTTTGCGGGGTGGAGTGGCAGCGAATGGTTTTGTGATGGGCGAACGGGTGGGAGGAAGCTTTACAAATGATTATTTTTTGTGAGGGAATATGTCAGAATTTAATTTAAATATTGGGATTTTTGGGGTTATTAGTCCATAAGTCTAATGTCCTTGAAACAAGTTTTCGATTCTAGCTTATGGCTAATGGTCCTTTGTCCAAACGGTCAATTTTCCAATCGATTTTTAGGGCAGCTGGTAGATGTTGAACCCGTTGCACAGATATTGAAAAGTTTTTCGTGTCGAACTCTGTATTTAGAAACGGTTTTCGAGTCAGTTATTTGAGTCCTATTTCGTCTAAGCATTTTTTTGTTGTTTTAGTCCATTTTTGAGTCAGTTCGAGTCAAACCGTTTAAGGTCAGATATTCAATTCTGGCTCCGTCCTCCTTGTTTGATTTTGTTATTCCAGTATGGATTTGTTTTTGGGTCAGTTTTTCAAGTATAGAAACGTCCTTTCAATATGCGACTGATTATGCATCTGGATAATTGTTAAAATTATTTTTGAGTATTTCGAGTCTAACAGATTCGTTTTTCTGTGAGGTTATGAGTTAGTTGAATTAGTTTCTATGCATGTATCAAATATAGGCCAGGTTAGTAAGTCCGTAACTACTACAGACTCAAACAACTGACCTAAAAGTTTATTGAGTCTGTCGCATAATGGCACATGTTTTTTTTATCTCTAACCGGTCTGTTTTTCGAGACTGAATTCGTTGGGTCCGTTTTTTGGTCAGTTTTAGAGTCAGATCTCGAGTCAGTTCTCGTATCAATTCTCGAGTCAGTTCTCGTGTCAGTTCTCGAGTCAGTCTGAAAAAACCTAGTACTATGCATCAAATATCGGTCAGTTTTCGGGCTAAGATCAGTTTAACGTATTGTGCATAGTATTTGGAGTATGCTTCCAGGTCAGCTTTTGAGTCAGTAACCGTGTCACAAGTTGTGGTGAGAATTTAAACTCTAAAACCGTTTTAATGCAGGCTTCGTGTGATAGTTTTCGAGACTGTATCCATTTTCAGGACTCTTGATCGAGTCTGTATCCAGGGTCAGCTTTTCGTTTCGTTTCAGGTCTAGATCTGATTTCATGTCTATTAATTGAGTCAGTCTGATTTTTCGAGTCTGGCATTGTCTTTCGAGACAATTTTATGATTCTGCATTGGTTTGCATATGTGATTTCACAGAGTCAGTTTCTCGAATTTGAACTATGTTTTGGGTCAGTTTTACGAATGTAAATCCGTTTTAAAGAAATTGTTCAGTTTGCACGAGTTAATCCGTTATCATGCAGTTTTGTGTGACTGTTTTTCGATTTTGTATCCGTTTTCAGGACAGTTTTTTGATTCGCTGTCAGATTTTCGTTTCGTTTCTTTCTGGATCTGATTTCATATCTAAAAATTTAGTCAGTCTGATTTTTCGAGTCTGAAATTGGCTTTTGAGTATGAAATTGTCTTAAGAGTAAATTTTATGAATAATAATTTGTTTTTAGGTGCGTTCCGCGAGTCAGTTTCTCGAATTTGACCTATTTTCTTGTTCAGTTTTACGGATCTGAAGCCGCTTCACAAACATTTACTAGTTTCCTTATTTTTTCGTTATCATGGTGGTTTGTGTGACCGTTTTCGACTGACTGCATCCGTTTTCAGGAAAGTAATTCGAGTCCGTATCCTGCTTTCAGAACAGTTTTTCGTTTCGTTTCTAGTCGGGATCTGATTTCATGTCTATCAATTGGGTCAGTCTGATTATTTTGAATCTGAAATTGTTTTTCTAGTCATTTCAGGAGTCTGTTTCTCGAGTCACTTTGTCGAATTTGTTCTATTTTCTTGGTCAGTTATGCGTAAAAGCTTCATAGGTTTCACAGAAATTGATCAGTTTTCTTCAATTCATCAGTTTTTCAGTGTTTTCTGCTGTTTTTATTCAGTCATCATAGTTTTTTTTAATAAATTGAATCATTTCTGTCCAGGTAGATAGCTGGAAAAAAAACCCTGGCCATCCCGTGCGTGTTAGACGGCCTGAAAAAAAAAACTTCACAGAGATTGTTTTCCATTTCAATAGCTAATATTGTCCCTCGCAAATGCGACACATAATAATCGCCATAAAAAAAACAGCAAAAAAACAAACACAAGCACATAAAACAATAAACAATAAACAATATAAATAAATACCTTTACACAAATGGTCATATATACATAAATTTTATAGATGTATTGTATATATCTATGTAAATATTTGTATATATATATATATAAACATATAAACATATAAACATATATGCGCAGATTTTCAGTGCATTCTGTGTACTTTCGAATTTGGGGCGTCAAATGCCTCCGCGCCACGCCGCTCCGGTCGCCGCGAGCTGCATGCCAAACGGCAAGAGTCACCCGGCGGCCGGCACAGCAAAAAATGCATCACATTAAATGGTCGCCACCGTGTGTGTACACATCAGAGGCGGAGGCCATTGAGGGACCGGTCGCGCGGGAAGGGTCGGGTAATAAGTGGTTGTTGTCATGCAAAAACCTATGTGCCCGCAAAGTGCATGCAATAATAAATGCTAATGAGCGTGATTGTGTTTGAGTGTGTGTGTGTGTGTCCCAAAGTTCCACTGTATATAAGTGCATTTGGTTTTTGGTGCACAAAATCAATGAGCACGGAATTACTGCAATGAAGCGCACTCACACACACACAAACACAGAAACCTATTATTGCATTTTGTATGCAATTCTCTGCATGTTTATACCACCTCGTAATATATTATTATAAAGATGTGCGCATGTGCAGAGAATGCATAATTGCATATATTATATATATATATACTTCCATAATGGGTCGAAAGTGCACACACAAGGGTTGACGGCGACGACCCGACCATTCTAATTTGCGACGACAAAGTTAAACTAGATATATATATATAAATATATGACGGTATTAGTGCGGCGACAGTTTGTCACAGTGTGTGTGTCCTTATTATTTTCTCTATGCCTGTGTGTGTGTGGATTTGACGTCGTCGTCGCCACGAGCTGGGGTCATCTTTGACGCGACACTGCGGAGAATCTTTATTGCGGCTCGAGCGGCGCGAACCGTTGATCGCGAGACATGGGCATTATGGCCACAGGAAAATAAATCACAGCTCAGAAAAAAATGCCCTGTGTGTATAAATGGACTTTATACAGAGTGACTGCGCTGAAATGGCGCTGTCCGATTTAATTTTATTTTTTTGAGTATAGCCATTTTAAATGATGTCGCCAGTAAGCAAAAATATTTATATATTCCAATTCGGAATAATTCGATTTTTGATGCGTAGACAATGTTTATTGTATATGTGAGTACCTATACCTCGGCACTTTAATCATAATCACACACACACACGCACACATATTTAGAAAACAATTATGTATATATATAAAGATATATAGGTTTGTTTTTCGGTGTCACACAATGGATATCTCTGCATTGGATTTGGCCGGAATTTCGAAAGTAATAATAAGACAATAAACTTTGTGCGTATGGAAACGTGTGCACGAGCGTGTGTGTGTGTGTGTGTGTGTGTGTGTGTGAGTGTGAGTGTTCGAGCTAATTGAGTAGAACACGGTCGGCGCACACACCAACACATACACACACACAGGTATAATTTGTTTTGGTTGCCTGCGTCGTCGGCGCGATCGGGAGTGGGGCAAAGAGAGATATTGGCCAATAATTATTATTGATTTGTGCGCTGGGCAATAATTGGTTTGGAAATCAGTTTTTAAAAAGATCACTGATCATGATCAATGATCATTGATCATATTTATTTGGTTGACTAATTTTATTAATTAATATTTTTATTGAGTATATCAAATTGGAGAATAAAAGGGAAGGTGAGAAAAGGGATTGTACATCAGAACCGATTGCCGGTTTGAAAATCGCTCAATTTTAAATTGAGTAGATTAAAATATGAGAAAAAAACTATAATTCAATATACTGAAGAAAAATATTGCTTCTCATACATCTCCTAAAATTCTATTTTTTATTGTACGAGCATCGATATCATCTATCTAGATTTATAGAGGTAAACAGCTATTCTTACCTATCTAGAGACAAAATATCAAATTTCTTCAATTTAAAGTATCGATTTTTATCTTTCTAGATTAACAATATTGATTTCCATTTATCTAAAGAAAAATATAGACTTTCATCTATCTAAAGAAAAAACATTTTCCTCTAACTAGAAAAAATATATCGATGTTCATCTATCTAGACGATAAATATTGAATATCACCTATCTAGGAAAAAGATATCGGTCTTAATCTGTCTCGAGGAACAATATCGATTTTAATCTATCTAGAGAAAAATTTCAATTTTCATCTACATTGGGAAATAATATCAATTTTTATCTATCTAATGAAAAATAACAATTTTCATATATCTAGAAAAAAAAAATGTTCATCTATCTTAAGAAAAGATATCGCGGTCTTCATCTGCCTAGAGAAATAATATTGAATTTAATCTATCTAGAGAAAAAAACTTTGTTTGTCTGTCTGTAGGAAAAATATAGATTTTAAACGATCTAGAGGAAAAATGTCTATGTTCATTGTAAATCTGCCAAGGGAAAAATAACGATTTTCATCTATCTAGAGAAAAATATAAATTTTTATCTATCTAGAGAAAAAATATCGATGTTATTCTATCTAGATGCTATATATTGAATTTATTCTATCTAAAGAAAAGGTATCGGTCTTCATCTATCTAGAGGAAAAATTTCTATGTTTATCTACCAAGCGGAAAAATAACGGTTTGCTTCTATCTAGAAAAAATTGCAATTTTTATCAATATTGTAAAATTATATCGAGAGAAAAAAAATCTTCTTAGAGGGAAAATATCGATTTTATTCTATCTATAGAGGAATGTCTTTGTGCATCTAACTAGAATATTAAATATTAAATTTCATCTATCCGAAGAACAGTTTCATTTGTTTAGAGGGCAACATCGATATTAATCTTTCTATAGCGGAAAATTGTCTATGTACATCTAACATGGGGAAAATAACCGTTTTCCATCTATCTAGAGAAAATATATAAATTAACCATCTATTTCCCAAAGTGATGAACTCTACCGCCTAACTCTTAGGAAGATCACAGAGTTCACTAGAAAATCTAGTTGATCCCAGGATTAGGACCGTCTCTAAAAAACGGGTTCTATTACCATGAGAAAAGTATCGATGGTACCTATCTATAGGATAAATATTGAGTTTATATTCAAAAAAAAAATGTCATCTATCTAGACAAATAAAATCTATCTGGAGGAAAAACATTGAAATTCTATATCAAAAATGTTCGTCTTTCTAGACATGTAAATATCGATTTTCATCTATCTTGAAGAAGAAGTCTGCATCAAGAGGAAAACATTTAATTTTCATCTAGAACAAGATCCAATATAAATAAAGGATATATTTCATCTCTCTTTTTAATTGGAGCAAAAAATCTATCTGAGAAAAAAACAATTATATCTAAAAAGGTGCTAATTTTTATCTAGATAGAAAAATTGTACCTATATGATTGTACAGCTAAAGATAAAAGGTTCCAATTTTTAACTAGCTAGAGAAAAAAAGTACCGATTTTAGTATAGCTAGAGATAAAGGTACTGATTTTTAACTAGCTAGAAAAAACGATTTTTTATTGCTAGAGATAAAAGGTACCATTTTTTATAGCATGAGATAGGTACCGATTTTAGTTAAGAGAAAAAGGTACAGATTTTTATTAAGCTATATATAAAGGGACCCAATTTTGAACTAGCTAGAGAAAATGAAATTGATGTTTGTCTAGCTAATGATGAAGAGTACCGAGTATTCTATAGCGAGAGACAAAGGGTACCACATATTTTTAAAGAATGAGATAGGTACCGAATTTGGTCTATCTACAGATAAAGGGTTTAGACTTTATTCTAGATAGAGAAAATTGTTCCAATATTTGTGCAGCTACAGATAAATAGTACCAAATTTTGTATAGATGAAATATACATTTTTAATATAAAGAGTACCATTTTTTATATCATGAGTTAAATGGTACCGATATTGGTCCAGCTAGAGATAAAGTACCATTTTTATAAACCTACAAAAAATGGTATAGATTTTTGTATAACTAGAGATAAATTGTTCCGGCTTTTATCTAGCTAGAAAGAAGAGGTACCGACTTTGTATTTGTTTAGCTTGAAAAGGTACCAATTTTGATCTAGCTAGAAAAAACGGTACGGATTTCACTTCCGCTTTTTATGTATCATGAATAAAGGTACCGACTTTAATCTAGAAAAAAAAGAGCAAAAACTGGAAAGAAAGATATCGAATTCTATCTAGCTAGAGGATAAGGTACCATTATTTATTTAGCTAGAGAGAAAATAGTCTAAAATGCGTGGATCGGATATACTCTTTAAATAAAACAACAACAACAAAAACAAAAAAACCACAAAATATTATTTTAAAGACCGCACCAGCAAAAATAAATTATGCAAACTGATCACACCACAATTGATTAAAAGTTGGTATTAGTATCACTCTGTTGCTGTGATCTTTGAAAACCTCCAAAACACTTTCAATTTCTGTCTATACAAGATCAGTAAATATGGCTTCTAAAATCGACTTGCTTCTGTGTATACGATCACTTTAGATCACTTGCGATCACTTGCAATCTTTTGCGATCACCTGCGATCACTTGCAATCATTTGCGATCACCTGCGATCACTTGCGATCACCTGCGATCACTTGCGATCACTTGCGATCACTTGCGATCTATACTGTAAGCGATCACATATTGTTAAGTACGATCGATTCGTGAGAAACTATCGAATTATAAATATCATTGTTTTATTATGTGATCAAGATCACTCCGTTATCGATAATATACAAGATCATTGTTTTTATTATGTAATCAGGATCACTTTTTCGAGTGATCATTGAAAACAACAAGAGCACGGCTGGAGGATCGATATTATCAATATTTTGGAAATCATTGGTTTAATAAAAATACTATAATACCTGCGATCAAATGATCACACGTGCGATGTAATACATTTTCTGATCACTTTTCTCATTGAGTTCAATTTATTAGATCATAATCATGACACTAAGTAAAATGGAAACAATTGTATTTGAAAGGGCACCAGTTCAATAAAATCTTTTGTGTTTTTTTGGGATCATTGATCTTCGAAGATCATCAGATGTTGCGTGTACGCACGATCACGTGTGTGTCTGACGCACGGGTGTCAATGATCGCTCTCCCCTTGCCCTTCAGTTGCCTGCCCTTCAGTTATACCTTTATTCAGACCAACCCTTCAAGGAAATAGGTCACTGTGCTCGAAGAATGGATATTATTCATATAATAATATACAAACACTATAAACGATAATCTGCTTGTCGATACACCTGCCGCATAGAATATATATGTATATATAAATTAATAAATGCATATATGTATTACCACATATTTTTTGTATATATACATATCTATAATAATTATGTAGCGGTATACCTATACAACACAAAGCATGAAGCCATTGACTGCATGTCCTTCCACACATAATTTCTCTAGACAGTGCTCGACTGCAAAAGGTAAATTATTATATATATATAAAAAACCGAAACCATCTGTCGGTTTTCGGTTGCAATCGGAAGGAAGGTTAATTAATTGAGCGAATGAATCTGTATATATGTATATTTATATATTTTCCAATATGTATTTAGGGATCGACGTACTGTAAAGGGATCGATCGAGCCGGACAACCCGTGAGCAGCTCGGTTGACGCTAAACCGGCAGCGGGAGGATGTTCCCTCAGAATTTTGTCGGATATCAGAGAATCGTTCACGCAGCTTTATTTAGTATATATATATATATGCATATATATAGTTTAGGATAGATGGCGCAATGTGACACCGCGCGTGACATTGATACGAGCGCGATCACTTGTACGTGATCGCCGGCACACATTACCGGGTACTTTTCGAGACTTTCGAGCCACCTAAAGACTTTGACCGGAGAATTATTGCGATCGCACGGGCGCGCTTGCTCGGCGGGGCTCAAGTGTCTCACGAGGAATGTGCATATGGTCATCAAGATTTTCAGGTTCGTGCGCTCGCCGAGCATCCATCGAGCTATATACCACATTCGCATAGTATAAATATGTATAATTAACATAAATAATTAAACCATAGCTGCATTTATATTTATTCAGTTAGCGATCTGAATGAATTTCACTACACTATATTATGATGTTTTTGCTTTATGCGATTATATGCATTTACTACCATTTGGTGTTGCACAATCGAGTGCACCGACGAAAATATTGCACTTTTGCGAAAAAAAAAATGAATTTCGTGTGTTTGCACATTCGGGTGTCAGCCGAATTACTAATATTATTTTCGATATTATTGATATTATACGATATTATTAAATGTAATATGGTGTAGAAACATGTGATAATATCAGATAATACCAATAATATCGCAAATAATATTAGTAATATTGGAAATGTACAAAATATTGGAAATATTTTAACTAATATTTTTTAATATTTTAAATAATTAAAAGTATATATTCGCAAAAATTCACAATATTACGAAAAATAATTTTAAATATTACAAATATTACAGAAAATATTAATAATATCGAAAACATTTTCAAGAATACTACATTTTTATGGCAGGCGAGGCATAAACTCCCTTAGTATGGTGTACAAAGAATTGATAATATCGGATAATACCAATAATATCGCTAATAATATGTGTAATATTGAAAATATACTTTAGCTAATAACTAACTAATTTATATTTTCGCAAAAATTCAAAATATTACGAAAAATAATATAAAATATCACAATATTACTGAAAATATTAATAATATCGAAAACATTCTCACAAATACCACGATTTTATGGCAGGCGAGACAATTGATAATATCGGATAATACCAATAATATCGCAAAAAATATTAGTAATATTGGAAAGATTAAAAAAATTAGAAATAAACAAAATATTGTAAATAATACCGTAATTTATAGTATATATTTGCGAAAACTCAAAATAATATTAAAAAATATTTAAAATATCACGAATAATATGGGAAATATTAATAATATTGATATCAAATTAAACAAAGTAATAAAAAAATACCAGGATTTTTTTTGTAAATATCTAAATATGAAGATTTTATGAAAAATATCAATATTTTTTAAATATTTCAGAACATGATATATATTTGAACAAATACTAAAAAATAACCAAAAATAATTGAAAATATCTGCAAAATTAAAATGTATTAAAAAAATATTAAAAAAAGCGCGAATATTATCACAATACTGAAAAATGTATTTGAAAATATTTATTATTATTTGCAAATATCAAGAATAGTTTATTAATATATTTGAGAATATTGAAAATACAATAAATGTATTCCCTAATTTGTCATAATAAAAATATTTTAAATTGTATTATTAATTAATTAATAATATATTATTATTACATGATTATTAAGTGAAGTATTTTTTTACATAAGTCACCGGATAGTTGCCGGTTTGCCGCCGCCGCGCCAGATGTAAATTAATCGGCTAGCCGCAAGCCGACTCGGAAATCTGACTTAGCCAGTAAACAGACTGTTAATTTTAGGGTATAGCTTCTAACCGCGGCATATGTACAAATACTATGATTTTAAATAACCGAAAATATCCGCATGTTTAAAATGTATTTTTCTATTTTCGAATAATGCAAATATTAGCGAATACTCAAAATATTTAGGAATACTTAGAATATTAGGGAATATGCGTAATACATCGCGAATATAAGACATAAAAATGAATAATAAATGAATAATAAATGATAATAAATGAAGAATATGAAAACGTATTCAACAATATTGAAAATATTGAAAATATTTACAAAAAAATTGAAAAATATTTGTTATTATTTGCAAATATTAAGAATAATATATTAATATATTTGAGAATATTAAAATATACAAAATGTATTCGCTAATTTTGTATTACGAAATATACGAAATATTGAAAATTGAATTAATATTAATAATTTATTATTATTATTATTAATAATATATAATATGGCCGACTCTTTATATGATTTTTTTCACATTAGCCGCCGGATAGCTACCGGATAGCCGCCGCCATTTGTAAATTTATCGGCTAGCTGCCAGCCGACTGAAGAATCGACTTCAGACAGGTTATTCAGGCCGCCTATGATTTTCCAACGGCTGACAGCTCTCTGGCTGTGAGTGTGTGTGAGTGTCCAAATGCGCCCAGGTAAATATGATGACTCATACATAACATAAAATGCGCTCTCGCGCGCATCAGCAACATTGTATATTGGTTTTATGCTATATCGAAACGCACACAATGGCAATTTAAAGACAGACTAAAGCGCGATGAAAACGAAAATAAAAAAATATATAATATTATATATTTTATGGCATAAATCTACCTATACTATGTTTTATTCGAACGCTGCGTGCGCAGACGTCATTTGCGGAGAGAGAGAGAGTGTGTTTCTGTGATGGGGGGCTGTTTCAAGTTAATATATTTCTTTATATTTATATATACACACACACACAAAATATAATAATAAAAAAAATCTTACGCGCGCATCGAAGCGTTACCGCGCTGGTAAACATTAAAATCGGCGCAATAATGGGTAAATAAATGTTCGTGCATTTTGTGAGCGCGCGCGCGTCGGCGCGCACGGGCGCGCATATTGCAGAGAACCAAAGAGACGCAAGAGACATGTCCGTCCGGCGCATGCGTTCTAAATAATTCCCTTTTATACCCGACGATATTATTTATTTTTTATATATATATAAATTATTTTTATATGTATATTCGAGTTGTACATAATAATCTTGCGTGCGCATATAATATGCTTATGCTGCTGGTGCTGGCTGCTGCCTGCCTGCCAACCGCGATATTATCTCGGTGGCGCGTCGCGTCGGTCGCGTCGTGGCGCAGGCGCACACAAGAATATGGCTGACATTATACGCTGGATTTATGGAAATTATATTCAAGAGGATGGAGGCAAACGGAAAGACTATGCGAGCGCACGCAACTATACTATATAAATATAAATATATATATATATATATATTTAGATATATACTCTCTCTTATACTGGCGATCGCGCAGACGCAAGCAATTACATGCGCTATATAGATATTCCAAGGACTTTTAAGACCAGACCGACGTGGTGCAGTGAAGCGTCTTGTGAGCAGGTACATAAGACGACCGCAGCAGCAGCCACAGCCACAGCAACGGCACAGCAACCGCTCAGCAACCGCTCAGCAACGGCTCAGCAACCGCTCAGCAACCGCTCAGCAACGGCTCAGCAGAGCAGCTCGCACAATCGCAATGCTCGATTCAAATTCTACGAGCGCACTAGCGGTGAGGAAAAAAGTATATATATATATATATATATATATATATATATACTTATAGAGAAGATGTTCGTTTATGCATATATAATTATGTCGACGCGGATTCTTTTGTCTATGCTCAGCGACTATGCGTATGATAATTCGAGAAAAGTGCGCGCATGCGTATCGAGCGGATCGCATCTTTGTTTGTGTCAAGCGGTGCGCGCGCACGCCGGCTAGGCTGCCCGCACTAAATTACGTCGACACACACACACACACACACACAGGTTAGTGTGAGGCACCCGGCACAGCGCATCGGCAGCGCACAGTGCGGTTATTGGGCGGAATAACCCTAACATCACCCACGTATGAATATGAAAATTCGGCTTATGTCGTTTTAATGTCCATTAGATAAAGATTTTAAAATTAAAAACATTTTAAAGATTAGCTTAAACCCCAGAAATATCTAAAAAAAAGAAATACTTAAATATGTTAGCACAAAAACTCACTTGCAACCATGGTTGCAACTTCAATCTTAAAAGTAAAAAAATACTCAAAATTATTAGGACTAAATTTCACTTGCAATTTCTTGAAACCGTGGGACATCTTCTTTTTTTGCCACTACTTACAATTTTTGTTGCACTTGTCAATCTCAAAATCATTAACACAAAAATTTACTTGCAACTTCTTGGTAACTTCGTTGCAACCATCTTGCAACGTTGGTTGTCAAAAGATCGAAATACTTAAAAATATTAGGACAAAAACACAATTGCAACTTCTTGCAACCATCGTTGCAACTTCTTGCAACCTTGGTTGCAACCATCTTGCAACGTTGGTTTTAACTTCAATCTCAAAAGATAGAAACACCCAAAAATATTAAGACAATAACACACTTGCATCTTCTTGAAACCTTGATGGCAACTTCTTGCAACCATGGTTGCAGCTAAGTTTTGTATCTATAAGCGCTATAATGAGCTATATTGATACATTCTAAATTAAGCATTTCCGACTCATATAAATAATGGAGATATGTCGATTTTTGGAATCATTGATTAATCAAAAGTAAACAACAACAAAAACTATTTTTTTACGAGTTGTTACGGAGTGGATGGGGGGAGGGCGGTGGTGACTTGATCTGATGTTACCAAACAAATTATTTATTTTTTATTATTAATTAATATTTTAATAAATTTATTATTTTGTTTTCACGGTATATTTTATGTTTAAATAGACGCTTTTTGAAGAACCATCATTTCCATTTTCTTTTTTTAAGGGGGGGTTACGGCTTTTGTTACGTATTTTAAGTGAGGAGATGTCTTAAATATGGCTATTGTAACGATGGCACGGACAGGTGATAAAACACCGTTTTCAAGCGTTATGTAACATTTGAACGGCCCCTAGTCTGTGGTTAATTATCGCCTTTTTGCGAAGAATTTTATTGAAAATCATTAAATTTTTAACTTTTTTAAATTATGGTCATTTATGGTTATGGCTTTTGGTGTTTTGTTTGTGTTTTATTTTCTGAGGAATTAATTTTAACTTTAAGGAACTTTTTCAAAATTCAAAGTTTTTTTTTGGTTTCTGATTTTATGGTTATTGGTTATGGTTAGTTTTGTTTATAGTTTAATGAACCCTTTCAAAATTATATATTTTTTTGATTCTGATAATGTATGGTTATGGTTTTTCGTTTTTATTTTAACTTTTAAGTTCTGGTTATGGTTGAATGAACACTTTTAAAATTATTTATTTTTTCGGATTCTGAGAATTTATGTTTTTTTTTGTAGTCTGGTTTTTATGGTTATTGGTTATGGTTAGTTTTGGTTATGGTTTGATAAACACTTTCAAAATTATATATATTTTTGGTTTTTGAGAATTTATGTTTATGGTTTTTAGTTTTTATCTAATTTATTAGTTTTGATTATGGTTTAATTAACACTTATATATTTTTTTGGATTCTGAGTATTTATGGTTATGGTTTTTAGTTTTTTTGTGTTTTTTTTAGGATTTCTTAAATGTTTTTGAACATTTAACACATTTTTTTGGATAGGGTTATTAATGGTTATAGTTTGCTTTGGATTTTTGACGGGCGCGTTAGTTTAAAGCCTGGCGAAGTTTTTTTTTCCAAAATTCAAAATTTCATTTTTTTGTAATTTAAAAAAAAACATCCACAAAAAAACAACAACAACAAAAAAATCTTCAGATTTTCAAAATTTGAAATATCTATTCTTTTATTCTCTAAAAGTTTTTTTTTTTTAAATTGGATTTTGTTTCGAGATTTTTTTCAAAATCCAAATATTTTTTTCAGTTTAATTTCAGTACTTTTATTTCAGTTAATAAATATCGAAAAAACCTGTTTTTTATCTCGTTTAAATAGCAATTAAAACAAGTACTAATTCGAAACCAGCGGGGATATCTCTTCAAATGCGTTTAGATTAGAAATTAGTTTCAACATTTTGGATTTGGGATTTCAAATTGTTTTGTTTGATATCTCTTTTTGAAAGAGTTCTACATTTTTTGTTGTTGTTAACCCTTGCATGCCTATTTTTTTTAGATTAATTGTATTTAAATTTTGAATTACAAAAAAACACAACAGTTAACAATAAAAAAAGCTAAATAAAAATAAAAAAAAATGTATTTCTGTTTTAAAGAGATCTAAATAAATATTTCCTGAAGCTTATAATCGAACATTAAAGGTTAAAAGAGATATTCCAATCTACTGTGCGACGTTCTTGTCTCCGTCGAATGTAGAATTTAGTGTGTTTTATGCTTTTGTTTAATATCGTTTCTGTTGTTTGCTTAGAAGGCACCAAAAATGTGATTGTATAATTTTAAAGCCACTTTGCCACATCAATACCGGTGGCCTCAAAGCTCTGCGCTGCTGCTGCTGCTGCGGTAAACCGATAGTTTTTTTTTCATTTATTTAAATACATTAATATATTGTCATATATTTTGTGATATATTTTGCGATATATATATATTATGATATTTATTTAATATTCGCGACCCAAAACGACGCAACGACGCAATGCGTTGACGGAACGTTCGCAAGTCTTACCATGATAAGAAAACGCCAAGACGTTTAACTAAATACTAACCGCAACCAAACAATCGCAAATGTATGGGAAATAAATGAATTTTAATTTGAGTGCGTATGATAAATAGTGGGTTGGATTAACGATGGAAATATATATGTATATATTAAAAAAATTAAGTCAGACCGAGATTAGTAGCGGAAGTCCACTAAAACGATCGCGTACGGCTATCGTTTGAGTTTAGGCTAGTGCATCTTCCGATCCCACCGTTGTCTATAATCAGCCTGATGGTTCAATCGCAAAATATGGCAAAGACTGGATCTCCATTTAATTTTCTTACGCTTGCCAGAGCTCCCACCAAGTTCTAGCCAGAAATCAAGGAACCAATGAAATTATTTTCTATTCAGAATAATTCAAAATAACCAATTTTCATTTAAAATACCGAAGATTTGAAGTTGACTAGAAATAGCTTTGTAATTTTAATAGAAAATATAAAGTTTGATATTTTCATAGAAAATACAAAATTTTAAATTTTATTAGAAAATAACGTTGTCATTTTTCTAGGAAAAACGTTGTAATTTAACTAGTAATTACATTGGCATTGAATTATTTTCAATAATCCGCATTTTTTTTAATAATTTTTAGCATAATTGATAAACTAAGTTAATCAATAAAATCCAACCAATCGTTTATTTCTTAGTATTCTTTAACTATTATTGTATTTCCCATTGTTATTTTTCGATAAAACAGGCAGTCTTAGCTCAAAATAATGATATTATTAAGATATTATATATATTATATTAAATATGACATATATTATTA
>JAAAKO020018540.1:0-31922 GCA_010015015.2 Bolitophila cinerea | reverse complement strand
GCGTGAGATTCAGACTGATTGTTATTTATATTCATGTATTTATATGTACTATTTACATGGTCATAACATATTTAGATTGATTGTATTTGGTGCCAACCGGATGCAGTCAATATTTATATATATATATACCAAATTATAGTTAAACAGATTTTTATTGGTAGTTTGGCGTGAATTATATTGTATGCACAATGATTCTACAAAATCAAAGCAAATTTTTATTTATTTTATATAAATGCGTTTGTAGCCGAGTTCGATTCGCGGGTGCGACAAACTTTTTTTTCTCAATTAGGTAAAGAACTTCAAATCAAACGTATGTTTCCTCTATCTATAAACGGCCTTTAATGTTTTAAAACAAGTATATATGGCATTGTTGTCATTTTTTTATTCTATTTTATTTCAATATTCCTTGAGTTGCAAATAAGCTCCACATAGGACATATCAGACACTCAGTAAAAGTGTTTCTATATGCCTAATACTTATTATTATACAGATAAAAAGAATTGTACTCGTATATTAGTACAAAGTCCAAGTAATAATTTTAATGTAATCAAAATAATAAATAAACATAAATAAAAACGAAAAGTACATCGTTGTAAAATTTGTCAATGACCACAATACCGATTCAATATATTTCCCTTTTATTAGATGCTATATAATTGACAAACACCCTATATGAATACTTCGTATTCAATCTCTCATCCAATCCATATCCGTACCGATATTTGATAAAAAAAAGCCTTTTGGCAATATGTTATTGTCAGGTTGACTATTGTTTGTAGGCGCTTATGCGGCGGGTACCTCTGTGTATGTCGTGGATTGATGCTGGTACGGGGAGAGATGAGGTGGGAACAGAGTGGCATGCTGCGGCGGAAGAAGCAAAACAAAAGCTCTGCAAAAGACGAAATTGATGATCATACATATTTTGTCTGCGTACATTCACATACGGAAATCTGAATAATTATTATTGTGCACGTATATATGTGCGAGCGCGAGTGCATTGAATAAAGCTGAAACGTAATTTGCTAAATCCTTTTATGTACATAATGTAAAATCTGTGATTCGTGCCAGAGAGCGCTAGTGAGCTTTTTTAGGGTGCGCTTTTGTTTGATATGTCCGTAAATTGCGTTAGTGCAAAGGGGATCGGAAAGCACCAATTATGCATAGAGACGAGGTGCATGACACCAAATGGATGTAATGAATACGGAAGCATTAAATTAAAACAAGACTAATTGTTCGGAGCGCCGCTGAGCTCAAAACCCGTCGGCGGATACACGAAATTTATATATAGTGTTTAGAGTTATATACTACGCAGAAAATTATTCAAAATTAAATGGATTGTGTATACACAACAGAAAGTTTTAATTATTTGTGATAGTTTCACTAGTATACTTTAGTTGAAATTGTTATGATGAATAAATGTTGTGTTTGATGGAATTTGCATGCGACTGTAGCAGGTGGTAAAAACACAATAAAAGGTAATTATTATAGATCTACATAACTTCTCATAAATCCAGTTTATTGACCGCCTAAAAAACTAAATGTTTAAGGAAGAGTCCGCCAAATTAATTTGTGAGGAATCACAGATTGACTGAATAATTGACTGACTGATTGAATAACTGATTGAATGACTGATTTACTCACTGAGTACCTTACCGATTTTCAGACTGATTAAATGACTGGTTGAGGGACTTATAGACCAGTCCGTCTATAAATCCGTCAACCAGTCATTTAATCAGTCAGTTGACTGACTGATTATCTAACTGATTAACTGATTGACTGGCTTACTGATTTTCTAAATAATTGACCTACTGATTGACTGACTGATTAACTAACTTATTGTCGGAAAGATACTGACTAATACTGGAAAGATACTGACTAATACTGGAAAAGTACTGACTTGTTGGGAGGAAAAAAACGAAAAAACGCCCTTCAGTTTTGCCAAAGAAAATATATTCTCTATACAGCTGTTCGATTTTGTTCAATTTATCATTTACTGACGAATTGACTAACTGATTAACTAACTGATTAACGGAAATATGTACAGACTTGTTGACTCTCTGACTAACTGATTGACGGGGAAAAACAAAAAAATATACTTTTTTTAAATGTTTGATATTTGGAATTGGGGAGACCCTTTTGAGGTGTGAGGGGGAGATAAAGTCACAGGCAATTAACCTTAAACTGAATTTTCACCAACAATTGTACATTGCTATGGAACCCGCAAGAACTCGAGGTAAAGATCGATCAAAAAAATGTAGATAACAATAGTTTTTTGAGAGCTGGCTCAAGCTGATAAAAGCACTGGCCGCCAACCGATTATTTTACGTCCATTTGTTAGTGCCATATGCGAAATGCCTTTCCTAAAAACTGGTTAAAGAGTTTAAGCTGTAAATACATAAAGTCGATAGTATAGTCGTTTAGCCGAATAAGACCTTTGGACAAAACTAACTTGCTGAATGGTCCAAACTTGATTAGCTGCCTTTGGACTTTGGACGAATATGTCATTTGGCATAAATTCCGATTAGCTAAATATTGGTCCAATGGTCGAATATCGTTTAGCCGAATGAGTATTTGGAAGAATAATCGGTTTTGCCAAAAACATAGGTGGCTGATAGGTAGAATAGTCAAAACTCGTTCAGTCGAAAAAAAATTAGCACAGTAGATCCAAAGATATCAAGTCGTTTATCCAAATGAGTCCTTTACATGATTACCCAGTTTGGCCATTTAGCCGAATAGGTCAAATGGCCGAATGACTTTTGGCCGAATGTGTTAGCCGGGTTAGCCGGAAGGTTTTTATCTGAAAAACAAGTCTTTCTGAAAACATATATTTTTTTTAAATGTATGTAAAATATTTTTAATCGAGGTTTTAGCGCTAGGAAACATATTTCAATTTTAATGTAATTTATATCCGTTTTTTATGAAAAAACGTTCAATTCGATTTTCATATTGGGTCAAATGACACATTCACCTAAACGGTTTATTCACATATCACATTTTAGGATGATTCGTCTTTGAAAGTCGTGCTTTTGGCTTACCTTTTTGTATCCAAATTTCGTTGCCACCAAAATTTCCCAATCTCATATCGATTAAAGTTACCACCGCTGAGTTTAATTTATGAGCCCGGATATATCGCCCAGAAATAATCAAAATTAATACAAACCAATTTCATTTCAGAAAAATGGTGAAAATGAAATATTTGAAAAACAAAACATAAAACATAATTTAAAATAATAATATCCTGCCGGCGACAGCTTAGGATAATTCAATGCAATTATTCAAGATCATAATAATCGTTTCATTCGTTCTTCTCTATATTCTACACCGTTGATATATTCTATATACTATACTAATTGACAGTGTATTTTTGTTAAAATAAATGACATTGATTAGAGAGCTTCCATCAGTATATGTCCTCCACAACAAATGCGCCTTAATTCCTCTCTGCCATTCAGATAATATTTCACATTTCATCAAATCCATCACAAGATGACGCTAAACAATTCCAGGACGATCAGATGCTGTGGCTCTTCATAAAAACACCATATCGATTATTAAATACGTTCGTATATACATCGCATCGTTAATTTTACAAGAGTATATAAAAACGGCATAATACAGTTCGTTCAATCTCTGTTTTATACATAATGTATATATATATACTGTGTGCATAGCCAGTACCCTAATTACAGATACACTCTGTATTATATAGTATACACTTAATTGGCACATTCCTTACGGCGGCATTCGCGTATCTTGCAAGCGGATCCCAAGCACCAGAAATGGACTGGGCTGAGCTGGTCTGTACGTGACGCAGCATCCTGTACATAATTAATATTATAAAGAGTACGTATACAGAACATTATAAAATACATGGAAGTACATTTTGTGCATAGAGCATAATGCGCTACAAAAGGCTACCACGCAGAAGAGATTGATTGCTCTTTTAATTCGGTGCAACTCGAGCGAGACATTTTTGCCAACGCTTAATTTAACGGAAGCTCGAAACAGAGATCAAAAATTCGCTTCAGTATAAAATAAAATGCCCTTTTTATATCGTATCGTACCCGTTCATTTTAAAGGTTTATATTTTTCAATATAGAAAAAAGGAAACCGTACTCCGAGCTCTGGCACGACACGCAACGGTACAGCGACGGACGGGTTCTACAGAATCACTTAGCGCAACCCGTCCTGCCTGTAGCCTTTTTGGCGTGTCACACTATTTTTTTCTGTTTATACCGGTTATTTCTCAGAACTATTTTAAATAAAGCGGAAAATTGATTTCGCAATATTTATTTTTAATTCCTGCGAAATGGTTGAACTATTTAGTATGACAATATATGTAATGTCAGTGTTTCACTTGCATTCAATTTAGGTGGTTTTCTATAACATCAGAGAAAAGCTTATTTTACTGGCGTAATACCACATTTTAATAGTCGATCGGTCGAGGCGGCTTCCAATACTGATCATAGAAATAGGTAGAGAATAATACTCTAACCTCGCACTTCTCCAAAGCACAGATCTCGAAACTTATATTTAAAGATTATTTAAAAGCGTTAATTTTTTAAGATACACACTATATTGATTTTTTATATATGATATTGTCCAATTGTAACAGTATTTTTGGCCCAATCATGGTGTTGTCAATGATTCCTGCCCAAACGTTGACGTTAAATCTGTGTTTAGGGCTTTTTACAAAAGTAAGAGGTATGGCTTTCTTTAAAAAAAAAACATAACTCATCTGGCATCTGGCTGAGCGAATTGAGGTTATGTTCACGTTCTTATGTCTTATCCCATTATTTTTAAAAAGCTCTGTATCTCGGCGATTTTACTTTTTTAATTTTTTTTTATAATTTCTGAAAGGTTTCCCAAAAACCATTTCCAAAAAGCTCAAAAACAAAAAAAAAAAACAACGACTGGTTCAGAAGTTAGCAATTTACCCTACTACCCTCCGACCACCAATCCGAAATTGTTCAAACCGCTGCCATTTCGCACACTTGCATTTTCGAGGATGGTCGTAGTGGACATATTTTCATGAAATGAATTCTTGAATACTAACATATGCTTACCAGGTAAATATTTTATAATTTATATATAAAAACTTATCCAAACATTATACAATACGTAATACATTAAACACAGAGGAAGCAACAAGAAATCCTTGACAAAATATGTCTCCAAATGCCTAATGCATATTGCAAACCGTCTGATCAACATTTATTATTTGTCATTTCGATTAATCAACCTCGGCAGCACATTAACTTTGTTAGTGTATATACTATATATATATATATACTATATATAAATATAATAAAGCATATAAAATGTACGCTTAACGCTTATGAAACATTAATATTGGTTAGTAATTAAGAACTTTTTGAACATTCGGAAATCCACTTACACGCACATTTACAAAATACCAGCGACAATCTCAACAACATAACCCTCTGGCTGGCCACACCACCAACCCACCCCCTCCTGCACCATCTTCTCTGCTTACTTATTTACGCCGCGCCGCCGCCGCGCTCCGGCCTTGCGGCCACCCTCTGAGCGTTGGAGCTTTAACCGCACAATCATGTGCAAGACTAGAAAACTTTTGCAATTCACCCGAAAGCAGTAGGAGGGCTATATATATATATATATATATATATGATGTATACATTTAGAAAAACAGTATAGACACTTTGTATACTAAATATATTTATATAATATTATACATAATACAATGTGTATTGTGTATTTTATTCTATATCTATATATGTATATAAATAAAAACATGTATTGTGAATATAAGAGGGGTAGAGCCAATAATGGTCAATCGCAGACTATGCATTATCAATATACAGATGAATGCGTCGATAAAACTGAATTCGAATTAGGATTTGGACCCAAAATACGCCTGGTCAACAAAAAATTAAATGCGAACATACACACGCGTATTTTTGCAATATATACGATACAGTGGTGCACATTGAAATGGGGTCAGCTAATAATCAAAGTACTAATTTAAGGGTTTTGTTTTAAACAGGGAATTTTACAAAAAAAAACAGAATTTTAAAATATATTTTTTTAAATTAAATTTTCAAAAATCATATATATTTAAAAAATAGCATTTTTTCACATTTTTATTAGTTATTTCTACTTTAAATATTGGTATTCTTTTGGTAAGCTAGACTTTTTATATTTAACAAGTTTTTTTGGTCTTTGCAAGCATAGAATTTCATACTTTTTTGTAAAGTAAAAAGCGGTCAGTTTTTTTATAAAAAAGATTATTTGAATTTTTTGTTTCAAAGTTGATTTGAATAAAGAATTCACAAATGTTCAAAAAAAAAAAAACGAAAATTTCAAAAAACCGTTGTTACTTCTTCTTTTTCTCATGTGGCACTACAACCCAACTGGTTCATGACCGCTTCCACAACTTCCCTCCTCTAGTTTGGACTGTTACGATTATTCTAACCTTTTTGTATAAATTATACAAAAATTCAAAAGTCTTCTAAGAAACTTCACTAATAATTATTATTTAGTTTTAAAACACGTGTACATAATTAGCATCGATTATATCAAATTATTCAAATCCTGCGAGTTACTTAGTTTCAAATTAAACTCATCCACTCAAACACACACACACACACCGACCTCCCCAATTATAATAGATATTCTATTACACCTGTACGCTAAATAATATACGTTGACACCCAATTACTGGTAATTCCGTTCAGTGTGCGCCGCTGAGACATTTCTGTCGTGTTCTTAAGCCACACGAACACACAAGGCGCAAATAAGGAAACTAATACTAATGCGATTAAATCATTCGAGACATACTACACACAATACACACGTGTAGTAGTATTTTGAATGTATGTGTATGGGTGTGTGTGTGCGGTGCATTTAATATGTCGATTTCGCGTGTCTGGCAAACCATTATATACATATTATATATATACAAAGTCTCTAGAGTCTAGAGAAGCTGGGAATTCATTGATCACGTTACTATGTAACCCGTGCCGGTTGCGGTTGTCTCTATAGGTTAGCATTCAATTCCGGGTAGAAATTCTCGTCTTCGACAAGATTGCCAATGTCAAAGTCTCGGAATCTCGTAAACTTATAAGATTACTTTATTTTGTCGTTTATATATGCATAACAAGATTAACTATAAATGTATAAAGATTTTCGTGTGTCGTGCAATGTGTTTTGCCTAACCCCAAACATTGAAAGATGGTTTCGGAGCGGATGCCCCACCGTAAAAGCTCGACGACGATGGCCAGCCCCCGGACGCTACACCAAGCGGTGAGCTCGCAAAGGTGTTCCACGGTGAGATGCCACCGTACGAATGAATGGGAAGCTGTAGATCTTGCACGTGATTATTGCCCGCATTGATCGAACCTATGTTGGCGTCCTTGGTGGCGGCCACATGGTGGGCGGCTGCGGCTGAGTTGGCACGCTGCAGTGATGCCTGATGGGCGGCCTCGTGTTCTGTGGAAATTTTTATAATCTTTCAAAGATATTTAAAAAGAAATGGATATGTACTAACCAGTTCTCTGGATTTCGGCAGCAGCAGCGTGGGCACTGCTGTGCAATGCAGCGGCAGCATGCGCTTCCTTGGCCGAGGCAATACGTTGCTGTTGGGCAACCGAGTTCTTGGCCTGTGCCAGACGTTGTTGGGCTAGAATAACGGTCTGCGCAGCAGCAGCAGCTTCAGAACGCTGAATTGCAGCGGCTGCCTCGCTTTTCTGCGTTAAGATGGTGGCATGCGTTTCCTTGTCCGAGGCGATCTTCTGCTGGTTCAGTACATTCTCCTTGGCAGCCTGTACTTGTTGCTGGGCAATCAGAACATTTGCAGAGGCCTGCTTGGCGGCAGCAATAGCATTGGCTACCTCCATGGGCGTCGGAGATAAGGGTCGAGCACTGGAATCAGAAATATTAAATATATACTAAATAGTCTGACGAATAGAATAATAAACTAAGTTTTTTATAGTATATAATTTAAATGCACTCTTTTTGAACGAAAAACGTTTGGACGAATGAGCCATTTAGCCGAATACCATATAGCCGAATGGGTCGTTTGCCAGAAATTCCATTTATCCGATTAGAGATTGGCCGTATTGTTTTTTGTAAGTTTCTAAAGACTTTTTAAACATAATCCATTTTCTAAATGGCTTATTCGCCCAAATGACCTATTCAATTAGGTGATTTATTTAACCAAATAACACATTCGGCTAAATTGCCTTTCGGTCAAACGGCTCATTCGGCCAAATATCCTGTCGGCCAAACGGCTCATTCGTCCAAGTGGCCTCTCGTCAAAATGGAGTTACTCCATACAATTTCTGGACTAGATTTTCTAATTAAAGTGTAAACTATTCGGAGCATCACTTAAATTTTCATTGTACGGTAAATGAAAATGAGCCAAAACAACATGTGAACGTAGAATTAATGTTTATAATATAGTGATATGATGATGATCTTGTGTATACTGTGTTAAACACAACATTCCATATTCCTCACACTCGCCCTCGTCCTCGTCCTCGCCTTCGGAGGACTTATCCGCAGCTGCAGCACGCGTTCCCGCTCGCACGTGCAATAAAAGGGATTTTATCTATCACACGTAGACAATGTATCTATAGTATACTGTATTATATATATAGTGTATTCTCAACCGGATGCATGGATTACAATATATTCAGTATATATATATATAAACTCGGTACATGGATGAATAATGATTTTAGACGTCCGCTCGAATACGCGGAGAAAGTTTCTACACTTTTCACTTAACACCGAGAACGTTGGGCAACACCACCACCGTTCGGACGAGCACATTACTTCTGATTCTGGGCAGCCAGCGCGCCGCGTACGCCACAAGGACAAGAAATTATGCTTATTGAAATAGAATGTGAGAAACGTGTTTATTCGAGCGAGAGGGACACACACTCAATCCACGCAAACGCGTAAAGACGAGAAAAAAAAACACAAACATATCTGAGTAATGGCTCGACGAGAAAACTTTCTTTTAGGAGCGCCATGCTAGGTTCTGCCATCGTTGCCGCCATCGCCGCGCTGCCACCGGAGCCGCCGCCGCAAGAAGCATTTTTATTTGGATATTTATGGCTTTGGTTTTTTTTGCTTTGTTTCGCTGTAATCGTCGTCGTATATACGCCCGGATTCGTGCAATAAAACGGAATCCGTACAGAAGACAGATACGCGCGCGACAAGACCACATGGCAATTGGTGAGGTTAAACGTGGCATTGGAGCAGTGTGCGCGTGGGTGCCGGATGTTTGTCGAGATTGTTTTCAGATATGGCTTTATATGAATTGCTGTGCAAACATTTTAAAAGAATTTCGGCCAAGGTTTTTGTTTGAACTTGTCAAAATTGATCAAAATCAACAAAAATAAACGTTTTTTAATCTTTTAATATATTCCTAAATTTCCTAAAAATGTATAAAAATGTAGTATTTTAATATTCAATTTTCATGACAGTTTTCATATCTAAATAGTTGTTGATTTAAAAAAATCTACTAAATTATCGTCATAAAAAAAACGATTTTTATTAGAAAATATTCAATAAAAATAATCTTAATAAAAAATGGTTTTAAAATATAGAAAATCTAATAATTCTATGAAAAATATTAGTATTTTATAGATCTATAGAAGAAATTATACAATTTATATGAATATAGATTATATTTTATGTGATTCAAAAGTTTTGATTTTCTTTCAATTAAACGCTATTCACAAAAATTAAGATTGTAGTTCCAAGATTTTAGATTATTGGTTTTAGAATCTAGATTCTAGATCTAGATAATATACATATATTATAAATCTAAAAAAAAATTAAAAAAAATATTATTATTTTTTTAGAATCTGGAAAAAATATTATGTATGTTAGTAATTTTAATTGGCATTGCAAGTATTTTATTTTTTTAGACGTGTTTATGAAAATAGTAGACGCCATAAAGCTCCCTAAAATAATTTTAAAACAAAAGTATCAAGGATATTTTCTCGAAAATATTATTACAGTATTTTTTCGTGTTTTCGATTAATTGATGAATTATACCTCAAGAAAAACTCAATTGGTTGGAATTATCTTTATAGTACTAAAAAAACAAATCTGGAAACTTACCTAGCCCAGTGGAAAGACTGCTCCGGCTTGTGCTGTGCGAATACGGCAAACTCGTCGCCACCTCCACCTGCTCCTGCTCCATATCCACCAAAGTCAAACGGACCAAAGCTACGCTTCAGCACGGTATGGTCTAGCTGAAGCTGCTTGCTGCCAACTACTGATGCCTCCTGTATCCCGCCGACGGCACCGACCACGAGCAGCACTCCGCTTGCGACGATAACACGGAAAATCTAAATCCAGTGATGATGGTGGTGGGGGGAGGTTGTGGAGCAAACAAAAAAACACATACAAGAATTTTAATTAAATCTACAAACGCCGGAAAACAGATTACATTCTGATTGAAATGCGAACGACTTCCTTGTGGATAATATGCGCACAAATTATGATTTTCTACCTAAGAAATTGGCATATTCTCACTTCCGACCCCTCCGGCCAGCCAGCAGCGTTCCGGCGCCCAGGCTAAACACACGCAAACGCCAGCGTCTCGGCGCACGTTGTTTTTGTTTTATTTTACTTCTTTACTTTTCGCAACAGGTACATAATTAAAATATGGCTTCCACGCAGAAAACTGTGTTTTTCCATGAATATATATATGTATATATATATTATGTATATATATAATATTCCTGTAGTGTATGGTGAACACGTTTGATAATTTCGTGTTTACATAAATCTAAATAATTTCTGGACGAAATTGAGTTTGGGGTACGCTCGTTTGCTCCCAGCGGCGTATTTTTGCGTGCGAGTGTGACACACCCTCTGGCCCTCCACCCCTCCGCCTTCCACCCCTCAGTGTACCTGTTCACCGTGTATAGTACATGTGTATGCACTTGTACAAAATATTCATGTGTATAGTAATATTTATTACGTTCGTTTTTTTTGTCGTGTGGAGGAAAACTGTCTAGAGAGGGTGGCAGGGGTGGATCTCCGGTTTGGTAGATTTATTTTGTATATGTGTTGGTTGTTTGGTGTGTGTGTGTGTGTGAGTATAAACGAGCACGCGAGTGTATAAGCGAGAATATATTTTATTAAGTGGATGTTGATTGATGACACGGTGAATACATGTACTTTTCGAGAGTGTTTCACGAGAGGAAGTACAGAGGCCGCCGCCGCCGACGTTTTCGCGAATAATTGAAATACTGAGAATGTTTTGCGTGTATATGCGTGCTAGATTCGGCACCGAACTCCCAGGCGGCAAGGCGCGTAAACAATTTATAAAACTCGGAACATTTATTTGGATTTGAATAAAGCGTTTTAGAATTTAATTTTAATAAATTTAGAATTTTCGATTTGGAATGCCAAATTTGTGTGGTTTAAAGTGGATTCTGAGAAATAATTTATAAAATTATAGGTACAGTTATATTAATTTAAATATTTCCCAAAAGAAGGAAACTAAAAAAATAGAAACCCACAGAAAGCTGCAAAATTTCGTAAAAATAAATATTCGCAGCACTATAATTAAAATATTCTGTCAGTTAAGTAGATATTTAATAAAAAAAACGATACTCACGTCCGCCTAGGGTAAACAATTTATTTAAATAAGGACTAAGTTCCTCAAAAAAAGAGAATGCATCCATTGTTCTATTTTAGAAAAAAAGTCATTCCATGGAAATCCTTCTAGATTTGCTGGGATTTGTAATCGGAAGTAAAGCACATAAGAATAAAAGGGAAATAATATATACATCCGCTTTTTGGTGTAGCTGCATTCAACCAGATTTCCCAGATTAGGATTCTAACGAATACCGCAAACAAACAACAACAAAAACCGGTTTACATGAAATATGCGTGTACACCGTTTAAGCGTACACTCAACTCACGTGTGAGCTACCCTCCTCCCCCTCCCTCTCCATTGCATAAATAAAAGTAAAACAGTATATTTATATGTACACGGAAAGTTATGTACACTTTTTAGGAGCATATACACAATATGCAACACTCTTAATGCTGCCCATGCCGTGCATATTTATCGTAAGCATAAATAACTGATATGCGAACGTAAAAAAAAGTCGACTGCGTGGCTGCCAGACGCTGGAACTATACGAGCACTTATTTAATGGTATATATGGTATATAAATAAATATATGTATATATGTACAGTATTTTGTAGGTAGAGTATCCAGGCAGGAGGCGTAGGCAGCATAGCAATGGCGGTAGGCGGTCGGGTGGCCAGCGTGGCAGTTTGTTCATTCAAATATGAACAACTTGGGAACAATAAAGTACGAGCAAATTTATGCGATGCGTCATACACAAAAACAGTAAACCCATTTCATTCTGTTATTTAATATTTACTTCTACATTTTTAACATATAAAACATAATATAGAACATTTTTTCAAAATAAACAAAATACTAAAATGTTGCTAAAATGCATATATTTATTTTAAAACAATAGTTAATAATTTTTTATTGTTATTGTTAAACACATAAGAAGACTAATACTTCCAAGTAGAAAGTTGGTTTGCATGTTATATAAATCATGTAAATCAAAGGCTTGTAATTTTGAGTAACGATTAATATTTTTGCGTTGTTTCGAAAACAATTATTGCAACAAGAAAATTTTGAATATATTTTTCTTACTGATGCTTTTTGAAATTTTAAAATTTACAAATCTGTTGCTGCAATGTATTTGTGCATAAGCTTTTTCAAAATTATTACCTATATTATATTTATAACTTTAGCATCATATTATGTGTGGCATACATGTTATCTGGGACCATAAATGCAATATTTATAGCATGCAAGCGTAAAATTGCATCATGTCGTGCATAAAATCTTCCCATGTATTACCGTCGATAAGTTTTACCGGAGAGAATTTGTTTTTGAGTGTGCATACGTTGAAAATTAAGAGCAAATTAATAACTAATAACAAAAGTTTGTTTGTGTATTTTCTGCATAAACATTATGCAATCGACAATGTGCATACAAGCTGCGTAGATTCGATGGAAAACTTTATCGTAAAAGATTCGGGGAGATTCAATAGATATTTTGCGATAAATCTATATATTTATATATATACATATTAGTATACACAAGCGTTTTCCCTGCACGATACGATTTTGTGGCCATCACAGACTGCACACACGTATTTTTGGGGCAATCGATAAAGTTACATATACTTGAACAACTACCAGCAACTTTTGATTTTGTTTATATAGCATTTAAGCCATTGATGGATAAAAGTGCAACATCTCAGTCAATGGAAACCGCATAATTTCGTGTTTTTTTTCGAGCAGGGATCATTGATGATTGTGGGCATTAAACGCTGAACCACAAATCGACAAAAATGGCATGCCAAGCAAATAAGTCATCCTCAATTTATGTAGCTAAAATGTTACAGGATAATTGACAAACAAATATTTTGAATTTCATTTAAACTGTGAGCAACTTCAAAAGCTAATAATCGTGATGATTATGGAATAAATGAAGATTGTCAAGTTTAATGTATTACTATCCAAAATAATAATAATTGTATGAATAAATAAAAAAAAATATATGACTCGATGGACTTACAGCACTGCATTCTTTGCGAGATTCACGGAATAATCACAACCAATCAATTTACATAAACAAAATTCACATATGACAATTTGAAAAAACTTTACCAAAAAAAAACTATTTTTTTATAAAAACAACATTGAAAGGAAAAACTAAGGTTTTTATCTAAAGAAGTATAAGTCAAATTTTCCTTAAGTCCTCAAGATGAAATAATTACGCGTTGTCATTAACCGTCGATCCTAATTTTTATTTTTATGTCACTTGCTCTATTTTTTCGCTCTCTGTTTTTCTTTTTTTCTATTCCTTTTTGTCTATATTTTTATCTCTCTTTTTATTTTTTCTCTGTCTCTTTCTCTCTCAATATATACAATTTTGTTGCGATTTTTGGATTTTCGTTTCCTCAAAATAAATAAAAACATGTCCATCAAACTAGTTTAAATACGAATGGCATTTAAATGAACAGATGATATTATTCACATTGAAGTAATTATTTAAAAATTAAAGAATATTAAATTATTATTATTATGTGTTTTTTTGTGAACCGGAAATGGATCATTGAATTCATCATTTTTTCGCTCAAAATAATTATTATTGTCTAAACTCCACACAGGAAATTCATTTCAAGAGATTACTTGAGTCTCTCGAACTGAATACAACTTGGATGCCTTGGAACACCAGCTTATTATTATTTATTTAAGCTAAGGATCGGACTGGTGGTTATTTTAGAGATAGAAAATCAAAATCACCTGTTTTTAAGCTTATTGAACTCTACGCCAAAAAGAAAGTAAATCTATTATGAGTAATCGATTGAGATGGAAATAAGATCTATATACCATCAAATGGACGGAATCTATGGGAAAACCAAGACAATGATTGAGTCCAATGATCATCGACAACAGTTTTTTAAATTGCGGAATCCATTTTAAAATGTAAAACTGGTTGAAAAATTGATAACACCTTTAATTGGTTGTTTTAAATCGTTTATATAATAAAAATGGAATGAACCCTTTGAATATTGTGAAATAATAGCAATTTTTTGCTTGCTAAAGCTTACTGGATGATCAATGATGAGATTTTGGATCAACAATTCCACTGTTTTTAGATCAGCAAACCACAATCAAACCACAAATCAGTAAAACAAAAAGAAAAAATCGTCCTGACAAAAATTAATTATTTTAGTACAAAATCTTCTCCGAATTCAACGTAAAGTCGATAAAATGAATGCTTTTTGACAATTTGTTTTTAATATTTACCATATTTATAAGATAAAAGAACACAAATAGAATAATCAAAAATTCTCCTGATAAAACTATATCGTTATTATATAATTTTTTTTGCAAATTCTTTAAAACAGAATTGGATTTCTTTAAATAATAAAGAAACAACAAGTTTATCTAATTTACTTAGTTTTTCGTTATTTATGAGATGATTCTCCCTAATAACAACTTTCAATCACAAAACAAGACTTTCTCTACTCACCATTGCGGTTGCCATTTCTCACTTAACTTCACTTCTGAAATGCACAACGAGAACTGATACGCTCTCGCCGGCGATCCAGAGTATTTATACAATCTCCCCCATTGACTAAAATGGACACACATTCTTTAATAATTCCAATAATTACTATAGAGATTAAAGCCTGTCGAAGATCATCATCATTTCACACGGAAAATTACAATCGTATGTATGATGGTAAGTTGTTGTCTTGAGTCGATTCATTATTTTCAAGCTATATCTATACCTTCACGTTCTCCGCAAAGAATTTGGCCGTTCGCAAACTATATTTAATTTAATTTAAGAGTTTTCTTATATTGAATATTATAATATACAAAATACTCACGTCGAGTGTCTGCGCACAGACACCTTATTGCGCCCGTGTGCATTACTTAGCAATTACCCACGGGTCGGCGCACCAAATTAAATTAGATTCAAAGCACATGTTTATATGTAACTTGAAAAGAAGAAATGTATACAAGAGTGCACAGCAAAGGCTTCCTATCGCTCCTGTGTGTGTATGTGTTTGTGTGTGTGTAAGTATAACAGCAGCTGTCTCAAACACTCGTTGTCTTCGGCGGCGTCTTAGAAAGACAATGCTAGCGCAAAAGGTGCTGAAACAGCGGTCGATTAAGAGTAGGCACGCGTACGCTTGTTTGATGCTCTATACCGACCGGCGAAAGGGTGTAATTATATATCAGAAATTAGATTGAAAGGGAAAATTGCTTTCGCTTTTCCTTTTGAACACACACATATATACATAAGAGCACAATCATACCTTTTATTATACACTATACATATATAGAGAATTTACGGTATTGCATAGAGTCGAGAATTAAATAGTGCCTCAGTCGAATTGCGACGCCAACGTAAAAACAGCTTTTTATTTTGCCGGCGGTGGGCCGCAATGTTGTTTTGGGAAACTCGTACTAATTTACTACTATATTGATCCCACATTTATATAAATATATATATATATATGTATATGTATATATATATATTATATATTAATTGGATACGTTTCTTATTAGTTTTATTTGGCTAGAGCAGCAGATATACATTAGTGGCCAATTAAATAAGGAAATAATGAAAAATAATTCAATATTGTGCCAGCTTAAATTATTGTAATTAATTATATAAAATGCCAATTAAATTATCTTTTTTTATAAATTATGTTGATTTTTTTTTAATTTAAGAAATGTTGTAAAAATATATTTTTTAAATGTACCTTTATCACTCTGACTTGTAATCAGATTTATTTTTATCAAATGAAATATGAAAATATTGTTTTTTTTTTGCTTTTGTTTGAATTGAGGATATAATTCCGCAAATAAACACACCCCTTAGGATGATTTGTTCTGTTTTGCTTCAACGGTATTTTTCCCATCAAAAAGCAGTTCAATATTAACACACGAAACTCTTTTTTTACATCGTAAAAAAACATAAAAGTATTTCCATTCTGACGTATATAACTTGAGCCCACGTTGTCAGATTAGCAGCACATATCGCTTGAAGGATGGAAATTTCGGCAAAAACAACGCCATCTATTTGTCAGACGGGGACTTATTGACCGATGTGGTACCAACATATCAAGGCATCAACATAATAAGGCCAAATACAACAATTTTAAAGCAAGTTTTACAGGAATTGGTTACTTGGGATTGTAGAAAGTAAATACTTTATGAATCTACTCCATTCTCAAAATAGTATTTCATTTTATTTATTAAATTTCTCTAGCCAATATATAGAACAAATCTTAAACAGCTGACTTCTATCGAAACTTCCAAATAAACAAAAATATATTTATCAAAATTCATAGAATCCAAAATAGCTTGAAATACATTAGTACAAAAACTGGGTCACCTAATGACGAACCCTGATGACGATTTATATAGAAATCCAATATCCGCGAACATGATACAATGTATGCCCCTCAGTGCGACCATTTTAGCATCCCTCATCGCATAAGACCGTATAGCAAAAGACAAAGCTTTTGCGCGCAAAACTTTTACCGTAATTGGGCACACATTTAGTTTTCCATTTTCATGAGAATGTACTTTTCGCAGTAGAGTTCTTTGATCTTCTCAGCAATGCATTTCCAGCAACGAGTAATATTTCCTCATTTAAATAGTCCGTTGGCACAATGAAAGCGATGAGCATCGCTCAACGATACTTAATATATATACTATAAACTCTAATAAACCGGATTTCAAAATTCTAAGTTTAAATATATGTGTAATACGTATTCTTATACATGTCTCGAGTTATATATGTATACCAATGCACTAAAGAAACTATTCGTATTATATATATGCATCTCTACATTTATATATTCATACATATAATCGTTATGTGTTCACTCAAGTGGATTGAAATCGTCGACATGCCAAAGTTTCGACTTAAATGGATTCCTGTGACTTCCGGCGTCTTGCGTTTATACTCGTAGAAGCTTTTAGTGTGTGGCGCAAGCTTGTCGTGAGCTTAACTCAAATCAGTGTTATCGTACATAGTTTAATTAAACGTGTGTTGGTTTTGGAGACAATCATTAAAATAATAATTTATACAATTCTCTATATATTTGTGTATACCTAATATAACTAATATATCGTTTAACCTAATCCCCCAAAGGGGTGAACGAAACGCAACGCTTGCTCTGTGGGTATCAATTCAATTCGATTAGAGCACCTGAGGGCAGGTGTAATCGATACACTCTATGGCATTTATGTTCTTTAATTAATGCCAATTAATTTCTCATTTCCCAGCAAACGCGCGACCACTGACACCGGAGACGCCACACTTGAACCCTGAACAGGACACCTAAACAAACACTGGATTAAACACACGCGAGTCCTCTCATTCCACATGACACACAGTTTATTTATTTGTTCACCTTATCGGAGGACGGCCAACGCGTGTCGCTCGATAAACCTGTCGATAAAGCGGCGTATAACATATCGCATTACCTGACTCATAAATCGGAGGGCTGGCAGTGGGTCACGAGTGCTTGCGCGCGAGTTCCTCTGGTTCCACACACAGAGCGTAGTTCGGCGGCGCGAACCAAGCCATTTATCGCAATTGCCTGATCACAGGGGTTATGTGTTCTATGTGAGTATTATTCAAAGTCACGAGAAATCGAGCTTCGCATTTCCGTTTCAGGCCACACATTACGTGTGTGTGTGTGTTTGTGTGGTTTATAATGGCACCCCGGGGATCGAGTGGGCATGCATTCATACGATTTTTCGCTGTGCCAAACAATATCTACATTGTATAATACAAATATAGTATATATATATACGAGTATAGTAAGGACAGTGTTTTCCCCGTAATATAGCTTGAATATGTTTGCTTAGCCGCTTTTATACTACATCACGAAATCAGAGCGCGCGCGATATGAATTCCGGGAGGCATTTTATATATTTTGGGCTTCTGGCACAAGAGCGCATGCCGTCGTTGTCGCCCACCCGCTGGCCGTTCTCATTTCTCACCACAGACAAAACCCAACACACACACACACTTAAGTTATCTATAATTCCATGAAATGTATAGCCAATTTAGTAGAATAAATATATACTCGCGTATCTTTATCTATATGTATATAGTGTTTTATGTATATAGTTTTTGGTATACCGCTGACACCAATGTAGAAAAATCGCGCCGCATCGTCCGCCCGTGGTCGTGCTGTGGGGGTGTTATTGCTTATAAACACCCGATAAAAATAACGGCAGCGAAAAACCGCACACTTTTGGGTCATTGAATATTTATTGGTCCGTGTGTGTGGGTGAGGGACTGCGTGTGGGCCAACGATAGCACGTTGCCGTCGGCCGGCCGCATTCGATGAGTTTTTAAAGATAACATCCTGAAGTTTTATAAACTGCAGACTCTTCTATAATTTGAATTCAGGACACATATACGAAGTGTGCGATAGGGGCATTTCTATCCGCCATTACTATACACGCGTGATCAAATCCATGGCGCATTTACTGATGCCATTCACAAACCTGATGGTATGACATATTTCCGTGAGCCTGTGTGGCTGATTATAGACTAAAATCAGGGTTTATTCTCATGTTGTCTGCGGGTGCCACATAAAACCCAAAAACGATGAAAAGTTTCGTTCAAATAAAATATTTTCAATAAACTCTCGGAAACGAAGTTTTTTTCGTTCTGCACCCAAATGTTCCTTGAACTTTGTACTAGCACGCACAAACTAACTTATGTTATCAACTTGTTTTCATGATACACGTCCAGAGCAATATCAATCGCATGGCCTCCAGTTATGTATGAGCGGGAAAGCGAGCACCACGAAAATGAGCGCCCAGAATGGAGCGCTCAGGGTAGAGCGCCCAGAAATCGTTCACACTTGAACGTATTTATTTGACGCAGAGGATTATTGAAAAAGTTTTATTTCTGTACGGATCAAACACCCGCGCACAAAGTACTTTTGTAATAGCGACTTCCACCGGAAATTGTACCGGCCAGCGGCGGACGCACAGTGGGGAACTTTTAAAAAAATTTGGCCAAAAGTACATAACTGCTTAAAATTTTAAGATTCATATCCAAACCTTTTATTCATATAGTGATCTTAATTGTGTGAAAACAACAGCTATCACAACAAAGTGTTTTTTTAATGAAATATTGAATTGATTTTCGCAAAAATATGTTTTTTAAATATACTAAATATATACTTTTGTTCTGATGCACGTTAAATCGCATGTTGTTGCAAGAAGATCGGAAATAAGGTTTTATTTATTTAGTGTTTGTAATTTTAATAGAGCATATGCATAAAAACCCTAAACTCTTTTTTCTTTTACTTTTTTGGCCGAAATGTAACACACATAACATGTCGGCCAAAATGACGTGTGACATTGGTTTTGAAAAATTATACTGAATGAACTAACAAAACGTTTTTGTTTAAAAAGTTGCAATTCTATGAAAAATAAAATAAACTTTCATAAAAAAAATAATGAAAATAGAGTTTTAAGGGCCGCAAAAATTAAAAAACACACAAAATATATTTTTTAAAACTGTCATATTCATTCTGCAAAAATTGGTGATAGTGTTATTGTCTGTTTGGCTGCACTATTTACTAAATAGCCACTACAAATTAAAAAGTAATTTTATAGAAATGCATATTAAAAAATTTTTTTTTTTTATATAAACTTTAATGTCATATTAAACATTCTGCATAAAATTAAGAAAATGTTCTTCTCTGTTTCGCTGCAATATTTTTTCAAAAAATTATCTATATGGAAATTTTACTAAGAGAGTATTATTTTTGTATGGCTGCAATACATATTTTTAAATGTATTTAAATACAAGGATAATTTACAGAAACGGGCATTTAACATGTAAAAAATAAAAAGTAATTTAAAAAAAACTTTATTGTCATATTAAACATCTAAAAAAATAAAGTGTGTGTGTGAGTGTAATTAATTATTAGAAAAATGTATTTAGTTTTATTTAAAAAAATATATTGCAGCCAAATCTAAAATAAATCTCTCTTCATTTTTTGCAGGATGTTAATTATGACATTGAAGTTACCTTTTTTAATTACTTTTTAGTTTTTAATAGCTAGTAAGAACTAAACCTACAATTTATTTGTAGATCGTATATTAAAATTTAAATACAAAAAAAAAACATATCATGTGTAACTTTGGGCCTTCGGTTAAAATTGGCTAATTATGCTCAATGTCAAGTGCCACTTGATTAATATCAAAGAAATATACACAATTCAAGCGTCATTTCAATGAAGCTAATGCTATTAAAATTAAGAGCATTAAATATAATTTGTCAATCCTCTCTGTCAAACGCTGGCGTTCTCTTGAAAGAATTACATACCGCTTAATACCGTATAGCAAACATGATTTACTTATTTAAAGCGTATATTTAAGCAGATTTTCATAACATTAATTATTGCCGCTGAACATGATTTGTAACCGCAAATTCTGCATGCTCGCACGTCCTTCTTGTAAACCCCAGCAAAATTCCATCAAACTCTGAAATACGTCCTCTGCCAATTCGTATCAATAATACATCGACTAAATGTGTATTTATTTTATTACAAAACCAACATATAATAATATAAACTCTGGTATTATATCACATTACTCGTAGTCGTACCTATGCATTCGTATATTTAATTTATATATATATGATTTATTACCATGTATTACATTCGATTATTTATTATATATATTATATGTGTGTTTATTTTATGTGTATATACTAAAATTGTATATATATGCTGCACACAAGTGTTTGGGTCTATCACTCATATTTGTTTTGGCCGGCCATTAAATCTTTATTGCATTCGACGTGTTTGTAATACTACTTTGTATGTGGCACACAGAATTTAATAAAGATCTGGTATTTATATAATGGAATATCTGTTTTTATATATTATATTTATATTCTTTTTTATATGTGATGGGATATTTTCATGAATCAGAAATCAGAAATTATATTCATGTGGAGTGCAAATATATATTCTAGGATTTCCAGCAAATTTTTGATTAGATCTCATCTCGTAATCTAATCAACAATTTCGAAGAAATCGTAAAATATATATTTACTTCCATTACACACCAGAAATCAAATTACTGGGGGTAAATGTGCTATCTTCTGAATTTCCATCTATGGCTTTACTTTGTTAGTACGATGATAAAGAAAATAAATTTTTTAATTGTAAAATAAATAAACATGTAGAAATTAAATCTCATTCTCATTTAAGTATGATCCTTTTTTAGCTTCATGTATATATATATTGCCTAGATATATAGTATATAGAAGCAAACACCATAAATCAGAAGTCCTGTACGCACGAAAAACGTTCATCAGAGTAATAGGATAATATATATATATATATACATATATAAATAAATACGTATAATAAAATAACTTCCGGTGAGAGAATGCGTACACGGCTCGAATCACTAAAACCTCTAATACAGAAATGTAGATCAAAATTAATGCTTCACTTTCGTATCACGTATGTCCTATATAAATACAGTGTATTATGTATACAGCTTGCACACACACACACACACACACAAATGAACGCGCAAGACAGATTTATATGCGCAATATGTTAATGCGGTGTCGTGTGTCGGAAAGAAAGTACTATAATATATACGCAAAAAGCTTTTGCCGCTGTGCCAAAGCTCCGCTCGTGTGTGTCGTCCTCAGCGGGCGTACAGACGCGGTGTCATAATTCACAGTGTGGTGGTGCGTCACTTCCGCACGACCGAGCGCACGCGCGACAAACTCATAGCGACAGTTTGTCGTACATATAATAAATACCTACAGAAGCCTATTATATAGTAAAACGATTATGCAATAATATATATAAACTGAATTTGTTCAAGTCCACAACACACCGAACTAACATGTAGTAAATTCTCTTTTATCACAATACAATTAAATAAATCGATTTTTGACCACAAATGACCACCAATAACTTTGATTAATCACGATCAGGTATAAAGATATTCCGAAAAAGAACATTAACGTTTAACCAACTAAACCTCCACCCCTCCTTCCCCAAAATAGGAATAACATTTTTTTTTGCGACATTAAATGACCATTGTGACCATAATTGACCACTAATAACTTTCATTGTCTACATTCGATTAAAATGTATTCTAAACAAGGTCTGGGTGCCAGCTTCACGTGAAATAAAAGAAGGGATTTTCTTGCGACATTAATTGACCACGTTTGAACAAAAATGAGCAAAAAAACTTTGACCACTAAAAGTGGTCATGCATTATTTTTTAATCAGGATAATTTAAAAAAAAAGTAAAGTAAAACTGACCAATTTTTCCAAAAAAAACTGACTGATTTTCCCAAAAAAAACTGACCTATTTTTACAAATAAAACTGATCGATTTCTGCAAGTTAAACTAACCGATTTTCACTAGTAAATTTGAACGATTATTACTAGTAAATCTAATATAGTTTCACTATCAAAAATAACCAATTTTCACTAGGACAGGCTGATTGTTTTTCCGAAGTAAAACTGACCGTTTTTCACTAGTAAAACTGATAAATTGAGCGATTTTCACTAGTAAATCTAATAGATTTTCACAGATAAAACTGACCGATTTTCACTAATAAAACTGACTGATAAACACTAGTAAAACTTTTACTAGTAATTCTTATAGGTTTTTACAAGTAAAAATAGGTCTCATTAGGAATAACTGACCGGATTCTCTAAAAAAACTGACCTAATTTCACAGGTAAAAAAGATCAAAAATAGATAATATATAAAGAAAATATACCCAAATAATGGATTGCAAAGTTTGTCTGATTATCATTGTTATATTATATAATCATATAATATATAAATTTCGGACCATAACCCTAATATTAGATTATAGATTGCTCATTTATTATTATTGGCCGATTATTGGTTTGCTGATGGATTGACACGATAGCAACAAATTCGAAACACATTTATTTCCTATGTATTTGTTCCCTAAACTCCATTGTTCTTCAATATATTTTATTGTACGCCGTTTACCTTGAGTTTATTGACCTGACAATACTAAATCGCGAAATGGTGTCGAATTTCATATCGGCCATTAAACTCATTCATTTCTGTGAACATACTTTCGCAGAAATCGAATAAATACGCCCGCGCAATACGAAATCTCGCACTTGGACGGAATCGCTATTTTTATTGTCTGTCTTAATAAATATTATATGTACCGGGGCGGTCACAGCTTGTGGCGTGTGAGCAGGTGGACGGGGGTGGTGACGCTGCTGTGTGTGTGTTTATGAGCCTTTCTTAAGGGCGCTTTAATGGCTGTTCCACAATATTTTAATGTATCTGCAGAAGCAGCGCAATTATAAAGCGCAATTAAATATACGAATCGTAAAATCTATAATTTCTTTCAACATAAAATAAAATTTTTAACAATATTTTTAATATGCTTCCTACTCAGGGTTTGGGTTTACACGATTTGCCAAATTAGATTTAATCGAAAGTATATAATTTAATTTTTCAGTAATCCCTTGTGTGGACCTCACTCTGAAGCGGAAGCTATTACAACCCGAAATAAGTATATAAGATTTTTGAATAAAAAATATGTATTATAAAAGTAAAAATATAATTTAGAGCTTAAAGCTTAAAGTCATGATGATTTTAGAGCCTTTATAAATATTTCTATTCCAAATAAAAAAATAATAATATATAAAAAATATATACATTTAACATATTTAAAAAAAGGTTAAGATCTATTTATAAGTAAACAAGCAAAAAACATAAACAAGGAAAAACTGATACTGAATAACAGTAATCAATTTTTACTTATTTATGAAATTAAATGAAAAAGTATACGTACCAAATAAAAAGTTAAACTTTGTTTCAAGACATTTTTTGACATCATTTTTTTATTAATTTATTTTGTATCTCTTACAAATTAATTTCGTTATTATTAATGAAATAAATGCAATTGAATATAAAGAAAAAAATAAACTAATCCGGTCGGGGGTAACCTTTCTCGGGCATCACATGTTATACAAACAAAATTAGAATGATTACTTAAAAACATATATATACATTAATATTTCGCCCAGAAACAAATAAATCTAATGTTTAAAATAAAGTTCAAAGAAAAATATTAAACAATATTATGTCAATGGCTCTCCATATACATTTTCAACTTTAGACTTGGGTACCAATAATTTACTGGAACCGGATACCCAATTTTATTCTGACCCTGTCACCCGGTTTTGCTGACAGGAGTGTATATACACCAAAAAGCTTATTAGGGTAAACAAGTGCCAATTATGTATCCCCTGTTGTGTATAGTCGTTCCCGAGACATTAGGGAATAAAAAAAAACCGTCCGCACGCTTCACTATTCATTAGAATGACTACAAAACCCAACTCGAGTGCATAAATTGGAGCATATGTGACACAAATACTAACGAAATATATACACACACTTACCAATATACGTTTTCTTTTTCCATATCTAGTTGAGTTCGTGTTTAAGATACGAGTATTATATATATGAATATATGTATATTACTTTGGACATTTCTTAGCTGCTGGAAAACGCCCACGCTCGAACGAAGACGCACAGACACCGTCGGTATGTATAAATGTGTTTGTAATGCTCGTATACTTATGTCTAAAGCTCTCTGTCTCCTATATTAAACTATATTCAAGTATATATGTGTGTATATGTTACAATAAAGCCCAACATAAAGTTGTACATATAAATACATTCTTCGATAGAGTTTACGAATGCGGCACGACCGACGCAACGCGGCGCGGTGGCAACGGCCCGTTTTTGTTCACAATCGCACATTTCCCCCGCGAATAATGTTCAACGATATTATTATTTATATACGCGCAACGAGCACGAG
The DNA here is from genome assembly GCA_010015015.2 of Bolitophila cinerea. Taxonomy (NCBI): domain Eukaryota; kingdom Metazoa; phylum Arthropoda; class Insecta; order Diptera; family Mycetophilidae; genus Bolitophila; species Bolitophila cinerea. The sequence goes on along the minus strand of JAAAKO020018540.1, from coordinate 6,446 downwards.
AATAACCAGCAAAAACTTATATGTTTGTATATATATATTATATATAAAAATATATTTGTATAAGATAACGCGCGCAGCGGCAAGACTGTCTCTTCTTCTTGTTCTTATGTATTTTGTATTTGTCTATAGCTTTCAAAATTTACATGTGTGCTGTGTGTAACATATTGGAGCAAGAACTACACTTTTTCTTTAAATTTCTTACATTGTTTCGTCAATTAGTAAAATCCTAAATTCTTAGATGATTTTAAAATATATAATCGCCTCTGTAAAGCTCAGTTAGCTTTTTTGCCAGAGATATCTTTTCGGGTTTTCATCGATGTATCGTTTAAATGCAATGACCTAGACCATACGCTATACTCTTAAAATATAAACTATTAATTTTTTCTAAGGACTTTTATTGATTATCATGTAGAATATATTACCCGTGTTGTCCAAAATACGTCCAAATCGTACCACTGTGCGTAGGCATATAGTATCCGCATCGCAATGCCTAGAAGCTCGACGCGCCGCGCCCGCCACAGTGTACCAAATAACCACCCACCCATCACCAAACACCCGCATCGAAAATAGTCTTTTTGGCGCGGCGGGCGTCTTTCTCGCTCTGTGAGAATAAGATGAGAATTTATTGATTGCACTTTGTTATGATTATGTTGATGGTTTTGTTTGCGTTGCTCGTGTGTGTGTGAGTGTGTATGAAACTTTATTTGTTTCACTGCGAAAGGGAATAAAATGGAGAGAGTTTTTTTGTTATTCGGAGGCGCATTGATACTTCGAAAAGCGTTGGACTTATATAGGATTTATATGTGGTGGTGTGTGAGCCGGGGATGAGGTGAATACAATGTCGGAGGAGAGTTATGGTTTAGAATTGAAAAGATGAATTGTTTTGAGATTATAAATAAAAATTGGTTTGCTGTTGCTTATTTTTGGGACTTTATTCTGTCGTTAACTAATTTGATAAAAAACTTTAGGTAGTATTATTAAATTTTCATAATTCAGGCATAAAGCCAGCAGCATATCTCTATCTCTCTATCTATATATCTCTGTATCTCTTTATCTCTCAATCTCTCTATCTTTATATCTCTGTATCTATCTATCTCTCTATTTCTCTATCTTTCTATCTCTCTATCTCTCTATATCTCTATCTCTCGATCTCTCTATCGCTCTATCTCTCTAAATATCTATTTATGTATCTCTCTATCTCTGTATCTCCTTATCTCTTTATCTCTCAATCTCTCTATCTTTATATCTCTATATCTATCTATCTCTCTTTTCTCTATCCCTCTATCTCTATATTTATCTATCTATCTAACTATCTATGTCTTTATATCTATATCCGTATATCTCTGTATCTATCTATATATCTATCTTTCTATCTCATTATCTCTTTATATCTCTCTATCTCTATCTTTCTATCTCTATCTCTCTATCTCTCTATCTATTTATCTCTGTATATCTCTATCTCTGTATCTCTGTATCTCTGAATATCTTTATCTCTTTATCTCTCTATCTCTATCTTTCGATCTCTCTATCTCTTTATCAATAAATTCTCTGTCCTTCTATCTCTCTATCTCTCTATATATCTATCTCTCTATCTCTGTATATTCCTATCTCTATATCTGTCTATATCTCTATCTTACTATATCTCTATCTCTCTATATATATATCTATCTCTCTTCAAGATATTTAAAGTCTAAAATCGACCATTTTTGGATGCAGGTGTTTAAATGGGTTCATTTCCAAAAGCGGGTAACTATAATGAAAACAGTTGTTTTTTGGAAGCCGAAGGTCGGAAAATCAAGAATAACTTTTTGTGTATCTAGATTTTAAACCATATTCATCAAGAAGTATTATTGGCTTTAAATGCTTTCGATATTTTTGTATAAATTATCCTTTTTATCAATTTCTTCTATTTTTTAATATTTTAAATATAGTTCTATAGTTTTATCGCTTCCGAATTTTAATGTAATTATTTTTACCGGGTATTTTATTAACCAGCAACTGGATTCTGAACTTTTATGGTGGTAAGCCCGAACGGAGAAAAGGTTGGCGCGCAAAATGCGAATGAGGCGATTAAAGTCTCCCTCCTCCGCTCGCTCTCGCATGCAAAGTTAAGCAGTTAAAAATAAAACAGTTAAAAAATATTATTTTTAATATTTTTAATTAAAATTATTTTATCTAGTACTAAGAATTACTAAAGCTTCAAAGCGGTAATATATAAACTTTTAAAAATGAACACCTTTCCAATAATATCAAATTATCTTTAAGTGTTCACAGAATAGCAAAGCTGATAATTCTATAAAAATTAAAAGGTAATTTTTTGTCGTTTTTGTTATTCACTTCAAAAATATTTCTAAGAAAAAACATACATACAAATGCGGACGCCAAATTTTAAATTTTCTACTATATATATATATATACTATTAAATTCATATCAGACTACATTTGACAAGCTAATTGAATGTGATCTTCATTCCCTTAAACCCAAAATACTCCGTATATTCACTTAATTAATACAAGCATAAGAAATTAAATCGTATGCTGGCTGACCCTAGGGCGGCGGCCAACCACGCTGCTGTCAAAATGCGCTGTGCGCAGGAGGTAGTGGTGCCAGATGTTCCGGACAACTATTAAACATTCGGTATTTCCGACAATGTGATACAAAAAGCATATTTCCGTTCTCCGTTTTTATACGAGTGTGTTATGTTAAACCACAGCAATATATTATAAATATATCCGATCGACAGATTGAGATGTAGGCATATACTATACTATTTATATGTTTTGTATGTATACAAGTTATAGTACATAGGGTACCATATATAGTTAAACTCGTAGGTATAGAAAATAATTGGGGGGGAATTCAACAAAAACGCTCGAGATTTATATGGCCGATATGTTGTATTGTTAGATTCAATTTGTAAGATTCATCGGTAGAAGGGAATAATAAATGGGTTGCTGAAGCTTATTCATTGCAAAAATATAATATATTTAAAGAAAAACATTTCATGTGGCAATACATCTCAGCTTGGAATTTAATTTTGTCACTTGGAATTTAAAAAAAGTTTTATTTGCAAAAAAAGAAAAAAACTTTAACGAAAAGATTTGTAATTTTTGGCACTAAAAGTTATCAATAAAAAATGAGCAAAAAGAAACAAAATTTAATCTAAAAAACCTCCAGAAAGTCCTTTCATGAGGAGCGTATTTTATGTTGTCAAATGTTATCATGGAGCCGTTAAAACGAAATTATAATTATGTTGGGACATTAAAATTACGTTGCGACAAAAAAAACGTTGGAACATAAAAAAATACGTTTGATCAAATAAAATACATTGGAACATATAAATTACGTTAGGACAAAACAAATACGTTGGGACATAAAAATAACAATTAGTTGGTATATAAAAAACATTTGGGACGTAAAATTACGTTGTGACATAAAAATTACGTTAGGACATAACATTTTTTTGGTCATAAACAATATTTGCGACATAAAAATTACTTTGGGCATAAATATTTTTTGGGACGTTAAAATTGCATTAGGACATAAAAACATAAGGAATTTTATATCAATATGCAAAAGAGCAAAGTTCAAAGATATTTATGTTGCACACACAGCAAAAATGTATATAAAAATAATCGAGCTTCAGAAGTTGCGATAGATTAAGTTAGTCAAAAGCATGTATGTGTATACTGTAGTTGTGCTTATGTGTGCATGTGTGTGGTGCACACAGTCCATTAAACACTATAACGTTTAAATCCGATGCATAGCACTAACGCGTTGCGGCGGCAACGGCATAGGACTCTCAATTCCGCGCGTTAAGAGCTTTTTAAAAATAAATAATATGTATTTAATATGTGTATACGACATAACGCATGCCTGCGCGCTATAACGGATAACACAAAATTATATACAATAAAGCTCAACATATTATATATTTTATGTATAAAACGTGTTATCAGGCCAACGTCAAACTTGGCACATACATTTAAAAAATACATTAATATATTTCGTAATATGTCATAAAGTGGAGTAACATGTAAACCTTGAGCGAGACACCCCAGCCCCGCCGGCGCCAACGTTGTAAAATAGAAAATGCATTTAAGCGGATGAAAATGCAATAAGCTGAACACACACACACACACACACACACACACACACACACACACACACACACACATTTTTATGTACGTTCGGTCATAGCGAGTTAAAATGATTATTTTTGTGCTGAAAATCCTCCTATAAGCTGTATTTCTAATATAAATCTCCTGCACGATCAACATCAACACATCAACAACACACACACACACACATACACAAGCATACAGTTACAGGAGTGCGCTTTGATGCTTCATCATTGGTTTAACAAATACTACGAATTTATACAACACGTACCGTAAACACACGCTATACGAGCTACGACCTACGACTACGACCAACGCGACAGACGCGACAGGCGCATAGTGGGAAAATGTTTTTTAAATTTAAATTTAAAACAATTGTTTTTTAATGAATCTTTAGAAGAAATAAAAAGATAAAATACCAAACTTTTTTTTATTTGTTTTTTTTTTATATTTTTGTTGATCATATATATTTATTATTTGTACAGATAATTTGTACAGATAATATTACCACAAAATTTATTAAATTTTAATATTTTAGTTGACCATATCACAAAAAAAACATTTCAAACCCATTCTTTTTTCGATTCAAGTTATTTAGAGATTTTTAACAATTTATTACAATAGGTTAATTTTTGTAAAACCACCTGTTTTTAATATCAATTCCCCACTGTTGATGTGTTTCACAATTAAACACGAGTTTAAAAAATTCTCATAAAACGGACGGAAAGGATAAGGCAGCCATTTTTTCTTCCGATCGTATTCCTAACGATTTACAAAAACATATATATTTTCATTATATACGAGGGTCGGCAAGAGTCTATGATTACTAAAAGTATTTTTTAAATTTGTTGTTATATAATTCAAGGAAACTTTAAAAATTATTTAGTTACAAGCAAAAATGTAGAACCCTGAATCAGTAATTAAAAAATAGTAATTTAAATGAAATATAATCATTTTACAGCAGCAAAATCTACAAAAGAACAAAAATAAAAAACGATTTAATAAAACGCCATTTAACCACGCGGTTATGGTTCAATTAAAATGCATTTAAGATTTTTGTAGGAATTTGAATTATTTAGTTATGCGCTCTTTTAAGGACAACCTCCCCACTGTGTGGCGCGGTCGGTGTGTGTTTGGGGATGCGGGGGTTGCATCGCGTTACGACAATTCTTCGACATCAAATAAACCGATGGCAAACATTTGAAAATTGCACGTGGCATGTGGAATGTGCATTGTGCACGCTTTCGGAAAGCTTGGATTTGCGGATTTGTTAGAGATTTGTGGTTGAATAGATGAAAGTTATACAGTCGACAGAAGAAAATGTAAATAATGGCGAAAATCGCTTCGTTTGTATCGTTTTACTATATTATTTCAGACTTTGTAGTTAGATTCGGTTTAAATTTATTTGCAATTGTGTGTTTGTGTTTGTTTGTTTGTTTAAGCTGGCACATTTAAAATGGATTGTAGGCTGAGTTCTTAGGCTGAAAATAAATATTTTGAGTCTTAAAACGCAGATTCGAGTTGATAGCAATTAATTAAATATCGCAATATATATTGGATAAAGCTATTCTAAAGCTATCATCTCAATTTTCGTGAAATAATGAAGTAAGGAGAAATATAGCTTTTTGGGGAAGTGAGAGGTGAGGCGTTAAAAGAGTATTGAAAAAAGTACTTATTTTCATAAATCTCGATAATAATAATTATATTAAAAACAAAAAAATGAGTGGGAAATAAATCGTACTCTTCATAAAAATCATCATCCGTTTTTCATAGGGTTCGGTATAAAATCATGGATCTCAAAAAATCAAATTGCTACAAAATATATACAAACAAAAAAACAACAACAACATCAAAATGAAACCGTATGGCGATTAACACGAACTGTAGAGCTCCGTGAACCTGCCCCCTAAAATCGAAAAAACGGCATTCGATTCACCATTTTTTGACCACAAATGACCATCAACTTTAATTGACCACCCTCGGTTCAAAAGTGTAAAAGGGTTACCTTCACGTTTGCCGTAATGCCGTAATTCTTTAATATTGTTTTTGTAATTTTGAGATGCAAACGTGAAATTAACCCTTTTACCTTTTTTCGGAATAATTTTTGAACCGAAGGTGGTCAATCAAAATGGATGAGTCCTTTTTTGCTTTAAATCGGTTGTATATCGGTTATTTATCATGATATAAAAAAAAACGTAGACAAAAAAATGCTTTATAAAAAAGCTGTATATCGTGATATACAACCGATCTATTTGGGTTAGTGGCCAAATGCAACGAAGTAAGCGACACTTCAAAAAACCAAAAGCTGTATATGGTTTTTTGAA
>JAAAKO020018529.1:0-15575 GCA_010015015.2 Bolitophila cinerea | reverse complement strand
AATAATAAAAATGAATTTTGACAAAAAAATGTGTTTTTCATTGAAACGATACGAACTTTTCAGCCGACCTGTTATATATATATAAAAAAAAAAAAAGTTTTTTTATTTTTTCTAAGTGGATCATATTTTTTTCACAAATGCTGACTTTGTACATGTACAGTACATTGAACTGTACCATTATTTATTTTAATATATTTGAATTTACAATATTCGCTGAGAAAATTCATTTTTCATTTAAAGTACAAGATTTTAATTTTAGGATACAATTAAAAGTATACATTGTACAAATCGAACCCGAAAACCTGTCTGTATTTTAAGTAGTGCTTTAAAAAAAACGGGTACCCGGTTCCAAAAATTTCGGGTTGCCGGGTCATGTATAAAAAACCGGGTCTGGACCCGAATACGTGTTTGGACTCAATAACGTCTAACGGGTCTGTACTGCGATTTTGTGCACATTAGTAGAACTGATTTTTACGTTTATTTAAAAAAAAAATCACAAGATATGTACATTCACAATGATTTATCGGTTTCTTATCGTCAGTAAAAATCAGTTCGTGGAAAACCGCCATTATTAAAATATAGTAAACCTTAATACGAAAGTGGGTATAACTATTTAAAAACCGATTTTCTTGTTCAAATTGATAAAGTAAAAAAAAAAGTATTTATATATAAATCATTTTACAAATTAATTAATTGTACAAACAAAAAATAGTATTCCTATAATATTGGTTGATTTTAAAGTAATTACTGAAATATTTTCAAAACATTATGCTACCAAAAGAGGTGTCCATATATATTTTTCATATAGAACCAAGAAACGGGTCTCACTTGCATTTTGGTACTGGACACTATTTATTTTCGCTACACTTTCGGGTACAAAAAACGATTTTTGGGTCCAGACCCAAAATTTAACAGCAAATTCAGAATGGTGAATCAGATCGAAGCTGAATTTCGGGTCCGAACCAGAAATGTATAATGAGACCTTAAAATCGGTGCCGAAATGGAAGTTTCTCCGTTCAATATAAAATTAATAAAAACAATATTTATATTTAAGGCTCATATAAAATATCGTGAAACGGGTCTCAGAAAATTTTCAGGTCTGGTCTTTCGGGTCCTGACAAATTTTTCGTGTCCTGGCTCGTTTATCGGGTCCAAACCTAATTTTAGGGTCCAGACAAGTTTTTCGAGTTCAGTCTAATTTTATGGGTCCATACCCATTTTTCGGTTCCAAATAAGAAAAACGTTCAAAAAATCGGGTACTCGATAGACCCTGGTACCCGGGTAATAAAAACGTCGGGTATTAACAGCACAAATTCTGTTGTATGTATTCTAAGTACAATATTCAATAAGTTATTTTTTAATTTGTATTTCCAAAATACAAATTTAGAAAAGATTATAAATTTTCAAAAAATCCTTTATTATTAAAATTCTATTTCTTAAATATATTTATTTTAAAACTAATAGAACTAAAATAAAAATTACAAAATTCTTAATTGAAAATAGTTTTTTTGGTTGAAATATTTCCTCAGTCTGTTACAAATATAGATTTTCATCCTATTTCCAACATCGGGTAATTTTGTATTTATTTGTTTATATACAATTGATAAGTAATATTAAATAATATAATATTTAATATAATAATAAATATAAAAATATATATAAATTGCAGATTGCTAATATAGAGTTTTAAAATCATTCAAACATATTTTTTCGGCACACCCTAAGCTTTCCCCGCCGAAAGTCCCCTTCACACGAAAACCTCATCTGCGTTCAATCCTACCAAACAGCACTACCCCAACCGTAATTCCCACCACCCGCGCTCATCTTGGGCAGAGTGTATAAAAGCAACCCGATTCACAATTTTCTCTCAAGTTGAATCTTTGCAGTGAACCGTTGTAGATGTGTCTGCAGCGTTTGCAAAATGTTGATTTTCCAAAGATTTCCAAATGTGTGTGTGTGTGTGTGTCAGTGATTGAGTGTGTGTGTGTGAAGTGAAAATATTTGACTTTGCGATCAAACAAAAACCACCCAGACGAACGAAACGGATTCAGACAAAAAATTGTGTTGTGTACAAATCTCCGCGTGCGGAAATTATGGAAATGCAGAAGTTGTTGCTTCCGACCGCAGAAATACACGTACTTTAAATGGAAGTATATATATATATATATGTATATAGCAGACATATTGTCTGTTTGTGGTATATATATAAATATATATTTATGTACATATTATATCGGTGTTGGGGTGTGTTAGCGCATAGTCGCGCTTAAGTGTGTACGTGTCATTGTGAACTTTAGAGTGAACGCAGATTTGTTGCTATATGGCGATAATGTTAAGTCGTAAACTATATATATATATATATATATATATAAATGGATAATATTGTGACGCAACAAGGGCGCACTAAACGTATGTTTGTAACTAATTCAAATACGTGTATTTTGTAAAAATAATAAGCTAGCGCTTAAAATGAATTGCAGTTACGCAACCACACTAAAGGTAAGCATATAATTTTACATTTATACATTAGATTTATAGACAGGTAGTTCTCGACAGCAATTTATCGATGAAAAGATTTTTTTTATTAGAGAGCGAGAGAAAACTTTCAAAGTTTGCTGCCAATCGCTGAATTTTAAAGAGCGCGTGCTTTGAATTCATAATTTTTCCGGTCCCCACGAATTTCTCCCTAATATATATATACATAAATAGTGAGCACCGCTTTCGAAGCTTTGGCGTTCGGTTTTAAGTATATATATATCATATAATAAATGTATGGCTGTGTGTGTGTACGTGTACAGTACATGTTGGGGCAAATGTCACTGCGTCCGACATTTAAATGGCATATTCGTTGATTGTACACACCGACGCGACGCAATTGGCTTACAAACACGTACACACGGACACGATGACATTCCAAAAGTAGAGCCAAACTTTTCTTTTGTAATCGCGTAATGAAATGGTACGAAATTTAATGACTTATAAGTTGATATTTTTTCCTAATTTTCTCATCGCTCTGGTAACACCACGTTCTATGTGAGAGAATAAACCCCAAGACTCTTGACGTATTTTTTATTTTCTATATAATATATGTAAATATTATGCAGGATATATGGAACTTATTTCTAGGAGTGGTCATTTTGATGGTGTTGCTCTTGTGTACCTTAGTAGAGGTACCTTTTTTCGTTCTCAAGAAATCGGGAATTATTTAATACATTCTCGCAATAAAAAAATAAATTAAATTTAAAAAAATAAATTAAATTTTAAAAAATATATTTATAATTAAAGCCAGGATAAAAATTATAATACAAATAAGACTCTCTTTTTAGGATTTTAAATGCATATTTTTAGGTTAAAACATTTTTGCATTTTTTAGCGCATATTTTCAAATTACACATTTGATTTTATTACATTCAAACTAAATTGTACCAAATAAAAAACAATATTGACCAACAAAAAAATGTTTTGTCCAACATAAATGCCATCATTTTTTTGTATTAAAAAAAGTGTAATCAAATAAATACAAAAAATCCACAAAAATAAATCAAAAATGTGCCCAAAAAACGTACAACACAAAATATTTTTTTGTGCATTCATTTATTAACCGTAACAAACACTTTTGGTGTCATTTTTATCAAGGTAACAAAAATTTAAGTTAACAAATATTTATTCATGGTAACAACAATTTCTATATTTTGTAGACAAAATTTTTAAAAGGCACGATTTATTTATACCCATCAAATAATGTATAATTAAATTAGTTTTAATTTATTAATTAAATTTATTTTCAGTCCATGTTTACTAAAAATTCTATGTTTACATGTTTCTATGTTTATGTGAATCCTTTTTTTAGATCAAATTTTCTATTTTTTAGAGTATATTTTTTCGAATTTTTTGATACATTTTATGGTGCATATTTATGCATTTGTGTACACCAAAAATTTAAGGATGTATTTATAATATACAAAATCCAATTATAAGCAATATTTTATAATAATAAATAAAACACATTTTAGTAAATTTATATTACCATTTACTATTTAGTTGATTATTAAATGTATGCAAACAATGTATATCAAGTACTGTGACATTCCTTGAACCTTTTTTATTAGGAAATCATTTTAGTTGCAAAATTTTTATAATACGCAATTAATATTTCCATTACAATTTTTAAAACGCAATTTATATTTCCATTAAAAATTAAAAAAAATAATGTTTGAAAATATATAATTTTATCTCTTATTTTCTCTAATTTTGATGTGTTTAGATTTTTATTTCTGTGAAACGGTTTTGCTGAATAAAATATATTTTTTTTTATATTTTTATCTCTATTTGAATTATTTTAAAAGCGTTCTTACTTACTTTTTTCCTGGAGTTCGTGATATACTGATTAAAAATAAATATAGACTTATATATATATCTATAAAAATAAATACATTATTAATAAGTATTCTTCAAAAGAGATCTATTTTTTGAATTCAAGTTCTACAGTTTAAATTTATGTTTATATGTCAAAAAATCATTGAAAGCGGTTGCGGCTGGTCCAGTTTTTCCTTAACAAATAAACTCGTATCATCACATCACATTTTTCGTGTTAAAAAAAATAAATTTCTCGAAATTCCCGAAATTTTCGAAATAGATTTCTCGAGATTCGGAAAAAAAACATTGGAAATTCTCGATAATTCAAGAAAAGGAATTCTCGAAACACCCAAATACCTACAAATACATATACGAGCAACAAATCATAAGAGCTCGCCCACATTGTGTTTAATCTTAGAAAAAACAGTTAGAAGGTGCTATGATTATTATTATTATACAGTACTTCTGATAGAAATTGGAAGTGTTTATATATTGCATACAAACGAAATCGCTAAATTATATTTTTTAAAAGATCACTACTTTTTTTTTTTTTAATTTTTTTTTTTTTTTAAAACGGTAATTTTAGTTATTTAATCTAGTTATTTATTTAAAATAATAATAAGTTCCCGGCAGTTCTTCTGATAAGAGGAAATCACATCTTTGTCTGATGTGGGCTAGTACAACTCCTTGGCACATATTCGTCTGAACAATCAAAACCTATCTCGTTTATTTTGTCGTTAGCTCTGCTTGGCTCCTCTGTTTGTCCGAAAGATGATTTTGTCGAGCGGTTGCTCTGCTCTGGTACATGGTGTCCCGTACTTGAGGTGCAAGAGGTACCTATGCTAGAGTAACTAGGCTCGGAAACGACAACTCGGCTCATCGGTGGATTTGAAGCCATAGGTACTAGAGCGGTGCTCTTGTATAATGATGGAAAATGAAAGTGCGATAGGCACCTGAGAGTAGCAGCTTGGCTGGTCTATCGTCGCTTAGCGGAAGGATCACTCCTTCTAGATTAATAGGGCGACTCGGTACAGATGAGAGGAAGGCATATCTTTGCGTATGGACTCGTATGACAGCTGGGCACATCTTCTTGGGTAGTGTTTGAAAGAAAGAAAAACCTTTTTTGGATTAGTTAGCTAGCTTGGCTTATATTCGTCTGGACCAGTAAAACAGCTAGGATGATCTGTGGACCCAGATCCACTATTTAATTTAGGTGGATAAAGCTGGTATATGGAACGGGATCGTCTAAAATTGTGAGTTTAAAAATGAGTGATTTATGACACTAACTCACCGATTTCTCACCACTTTCTCACCACTTTCTCACCACTTGTGATTTTTTAAGGCTTGTCAGTTTAACATATGAGTTTTACTAAACTCATTTGTAAGTTTGAAACTCACCGATAAAATATCGGTAAATTGCTTGTGAAATTATAAACTTTTATCACCATTGGATATAAGTCTTTTTATCTTCATTCAAATGCTATAATTTTTACGATTTTGTATTTTCTTAAGTAATTTATTATCCATATACAAATGGAACAGTTAATTTAGCTGTGCACTTGAATCTCTTTTTTCAATAACGTACAAATATTTTGAGGTTAGATAATGGATTTTAAAGCATTATTACTTTTATGTTTAAAATTTATTACACGTTTTGTAGACATTTTAATTAAATTAAATTATTTTTATTATTAAATAAAAACTTAATAAATTTTTCTTGTCACTCACATTAAAGGCGAAATAATTGTTTATTCGGTAAATTAAATGCGTAATGCGTAATGCGGTTTACACGGATTACGGTGTTTAATTATTTATTTATTGATAGTGACAACACACAAAACCGCCTGTGGAAGATTAGGTGACAATAGGCCACAAGCGAATCATCACAGAATTTAGACAATAGATACGTCCTGTCGCGCTGGGTCATTGTGCGTAAGGAACGCACTCCGTATCCTATTTTCTATATATAAACACTCTGTGTATCTGTCTGTATGTCTGTATGTGTGTGAATGTGTTGGTACGCTACATACATATATTATATAATTTATATTGTACGTAATCTATACAGCTATATATACAAACAGAATAATTACATATTTCACATTATATTGGCATTTAATCATTATATTGTGCTGTTAGCAAATGCTGGGAGGATTTAAGGGACACGACCCCGTGTTTAATCGACCGCCCGAACCGGGCACACTGTGCACTGCCCATGCACACACACCAGATGCATACACATTTGACATAATAAGAGAATGCATAATTTATCGGTTAATTAAGTGTCTGTAGATTTATGCAGTTTCCATATAATGGACAATAAACATATACACAAATTAATTATTACAAATTGTGTTAATTTGATCTAATAATTCCGGCTAATGTTGCGTAAGGGCGGCGGCAGGAGCACGCCAACCCTAGAATTGGATTGGACAAATAGCGTTTAAAAATTTCTAGCTGTATATATTATTTGGCTAGGATTAAATCTGCAGACATACCATCAAAAATACGATAAAAATCATCTCTCTTTCAAATCCCATTTCCATAGGTATATTAAAAATATACTGTAAAACTTAATGTTTGTCTATACACGGTTCGCCAAGCCTGAATTTAAAAAAATACCTTCGTAGCTATTTTTACAGCTGATAGGATAATCTTTTATTTTAAAAAATATATACATTGGAGATGCTTTTTGATAAATGACGTTTTTTTAGTTTCTGTGTATTTGATTGCATTTAAAGGTAAGGCCACTCTTTCCTTTTCCTTCTTTTTTTTACATTAGTTTTTTAGATTTCAACTAAAATAAATAAAATTTTCTTAATAATTTTCATCTCAATCGGCATTAAATTATTTTCAGTAGGTAAGTATGTGTACCATGAATTTTCAATATATTCGAACCAAATTACTATTTAAAAATAAAATAAAGATAACTTCAATTTATATTTTTTCTATTTTTAAAATAGTAGTATTGCTGGAATATATTTTATTGGCCATAGTTACACCTCAGAGTGATCAGCAGATTTGATAAGTTAGATCAGAAGATTTTCACTTATTTTAGCTTACAATTTAATGATATACAATTTAATTTCCTTGTCAAATTCCTAAAACTATTTTTTGACCTCTTTTAGTATTTTTTTAAAATTGATAAATAAAAAAAATATAATACAACTTTTTATGCTTTTTTAGATCAGAATATTGTCACTTATTTTAGCTTACAATTTATTTAATATATAATTTAGTGTACTTGACAAATTCCAAAAAGGATAAAGAGCATTTTCTGACCTCATTAGCTATTTTTATAAAATTAGGAAATAAAAAAAAATCCAATACAACTTTTTTATGCTATTTTATTTAATATATACTTTTTCGCTAAAAAAGTTACTGATTGTAATGAAAATATGAAATTTATAAAGAAATCTTTGACTGCAATCTAATGAAAAAAAAATTGTTATAATTTTCTGTGAAATGTAATTATTATTTATAATATTATAATATTTATAATGTAAAATTTATATATTTATAATTTAAACTGAAAAAACATCTAATACTTTACATTTTTTTAAATTTAAATGTAACAAATTATTTATAGTAAGTAAATTAAGAAACAAGGATTTATTCATTATTTGTTACCAGCTTTTAATGACGAAATATAAATATGTGTCTAATAAATTTTATTGCTGTGTCCGTCGAGTCATGCCAAAGATACCTTGCAGTCTCGTCAAAGTCCGTTTATCTCGTGTTTATCTTAATTATCTTGAAAGTTCTTGTGCTACTACTTTCAATTTAAAAAATCAAATAACTTGTATTTTTTTATTTTTTTTTATTTTTCAGTGCATTTGTTTGCAGTTAAGGACTAACAGTAATGTTTCAATTAAATTGTGTTTTTTTGGTTTTCAACTATTTCATTGAAACTCTAAAACTTAAAAAAAAACTTTTTTTGATATTTCTTGCTATTTTAATAAAATTGAGAACTTAAAATACATACACCATTTTTTGCTATTTCATGAAATAAATATTTATCTCCTAAAATCTGCAACTAATTTTAATAAAGTTTTGAAATTTTTAAATACAATTTGAACTTTTTTTTGAAAACTAAAAAAATACAAGTAAATTCAAAAAGATGCCCTTAAAGTACTATTAACTGCAAATAAGTGTGCTCTTAATTGCACTTATGAAAGAAGCATTTACTAAAAAAGAAATTTCTCCAAAAACTTTAATAATATAATAATATTTTTTTTAGAAATAAAAGAAGATCTTATCCGCTGCAAAGAAATTAAGGAGTGCAAACATTCTCAAGACGTCACAAGACCGTTAAAAAATGTATCACTAAAGCTATCTGATGGCAATTTTATCACTCGAAAATCGAGGTAGCCCAATGCTGATTAGATGCACACTTCCCAAATTGCGAGACTATCGCGGACGCCACTCATGCATCTATGTCAGTGGCTCTGTTGTAGACTAAGAAGAAGCTTCGTCTATAATAAATAAATAAAATCGTATGGGCTATTAGTTCCATTTTGTCATACAAGTCGCCAGGTGTTGAAGTCTCACCACGTCCCTCTCTCTCAGTGGTGTAACAAACTCGGTCATTCTGTTAACCCCGGAAAGACCGAAAACTTCCTTTTTTTACGGAAGACCAGGATCAGGACCAGGTCTTCAAACCATTAATCTTGGATACAGCATTGGCGGTTCCAGAAAATGCTCTGGAGAGGGGACATTTTGTCACGATAGTATTAGATTTTTGATTTTCAAAATTCAGTTTTACAAATTTCTGCGTTTTCAGAATTCTAAATTACCAAATTCGGATTTTTTTCTGAAAACATATGCGCACGTTTCGTGTATTAATCAAAGAATCTAGAAAAAGTGCCCATTGAAAAAAATTATTAAGGTTTTTAAGGTCCTTAATCCAGAAAACCTCAAAAAGCTCAACTTCCTTATTAAGCCAACCAACCTGATCAAAAGCAAAGCCTGAATATTTTTCAGCTCTACACCACGTCTTGCTGAATGATTCTCATTTCCCTTAACCGGATACAGCTTGAATGTTTCCTGGAATTTACTTTCATTTGAGAGCAATCATTTTTTTATTAATTAAATTTCTATAGATACAAAATATATACATTTTTTCAGAATAATAGCCATTGGACCGGTTACGGTCGGTACTTAAAGATATTGATTTACCCATAACTATTTTCGAAGAAATTAAATTATTATTAATAAAAAATGGAATACATGGTTTATGATAAATTTCTAATTGACAAAAAAAGTTCTGGGGAAGATATGTCCCCATGTCTCTCCCTGCATCCGCCAATGCCATCCAAAGAGTTGCTAAAGTAAAATACTTAGGTGTAATACTCCATTGTAAACTTCCTTGGAAAGACCACTTGGATAACAAGCTGGTCAGGCCACCAACGTATTCTGGCAATGTCGGAAGGCTTTCGGTAGGTTTTAGGGGCTTTCTTCTGAGGTGGTTTACTGCATACTGGTTCTACGTAGCCAGTATTAAACCACTGGCTGTATATGCCTCCATAATATTGTGGCAGAGAGTTAGGAGGTCAACGGTCTTTAAACAACTCGTAAAGTTTCAACGGCTTGTTTGTAATGCATCGAGTGTTTGGAGTGCTATGAAAACAACTCTGACATCCCCCTGGACTTGTTTTTGATTCTACAACTTCTTCACTTCTTTATTGAAGTAGGACGGCGGCGGATTTTAAAAGTTATTACGTACAGGTCACCCCTCTATCTAAAGTTACCATATCTTCGAAGTCGCCATCATCTGACTACGTCATCCCAACATTCCGCTTTAAAATCCTTTTTTAAGAAACGATTCATACCAGAGAGGAATGGAGTACTTGTGAACTTCCCTCAATGGATGGGACGGTGTTCTATACCGACGGCTCTCTCCAAACTGGTAAGTCAGGGGCTGGTATACACAATGCCAGGACAGATATGTCCATGTACCTTGTGGGATACGCTTTAATCTTTCAGATAGAAGTGTATGCAATCCTCGTCTGCTGTCTGGGACGAGATAGACGGGATTATTGGATTGCTCCGACAGCCAAGCAGCTTTGAAAGCGTTAAGTTCATTCAAACTTACTTCGGGATTAGTACTTGACTGTTGGAAAAAGCTTTAGAATCTAACACGCCGGTTTACTGTAAGCTTTATTTGGGTCCCTGGTCATTTAGGGTTTGTAGGTAATGAGCTAGCAGATAATATGGCTAAGACCGGTAGTGATTTATCATTCATGGGATCGGAACCCTCTGTCGAAATCTCGAACTCACTCAGAAAGTCCTAGGTAAGAGACCTGATAAAAAACGGCCAACTCTCACAGTGGAATTCCAGGACTGGCTGCGATGTATCGAAGCTATTCTTTAAGTGGCCCAGTGAGACGGTAACCAAATCGGCGCTAAACTTTATGCGCCGGGACCTCGGCTTAGTTTGCGGAATCTTAACAGCACCTGCATAGGTTGGGATTTTCCGAAAGCCCGACCTTTTGCAGATGCGGTGAAATTGAATCTTCGGTTCATTTTCTCGCTGAATGCTCTGCAATAAGCCATCTAAGATGGAGAGTGTTGCATTCCCACCAGATATCCCGTGATCAAATCCAACGCCAGCCTCGTGGGAAGATCGCTGAGTTCACTCGGAAATCTGGTAGATTCCCAGATTGCGACTGTCTCTAAGAGACGGGTTATAGTACAGTGGGACATCCTTGTGGGTTACGTTCTGGATTAGTCTCTGTAAGACGGTCCCCCATCCCTTCACCATAATTATCATCATCCGCTGTAAAACTAGGTTGGATTAATTGAAGGTATTTTTTTCATGAAATTGCCGTTTGTAAACATGATGCAAAATAATTAATGTGGTCCATTTTTAAATTATGGGTTGTCACTTAGTTCAATAGTATGATTATCAATACAAAAAATCAATCTATCCATCATTTGATAAAAATAAATATGTTGGCAGATGGAAATTAAATACTCTCTAAAAACGTATTTTTTAATGATTAACAATAAAACTTAACCAAAAATAAATTGAGCCAAAAAAAACAATGTTTTCACAAAAAAAACCTTTATCTTTTTAAAGTTTTACATCTTTAAAATTGAGCTAAATTAAAAAGTGGTTTTTGATATCCAGAATTTGAAAATGCATAATAGATCTACCTAATGAAGAAATTAATATATAAAAATAATAAAATAGAATTCAAGTTACCAAGTAATATTTTATTAAAATTATTCAATGTGCCAAAAAATAATTGAAAATACAATATTTTTTTGGAACATTTTGTATATAATCATTTTTTTGTGACACTTATTTTTTAAATAAAAATATAATTATGGTAACAAAAAATTATTTATTGTAACAATCATTTATTCTCTGTGACTAAAAATGAATTCTTTGAACACAATATTTTTTTAAATGTACGTTTTTTTTAACTAAACTATTTTACAAAAATATGCCTATTTTGTTTAAATGTTATTAAAATGCAAATTAAAAACAAACACCAAAACTAGTAAAAAAAACACTCTCACACGCAATTAATTAGAGAAGCCACAGCCACGCCGTCCTTTGACCGGTGCCAGCGTAATTCTGGAGCCAGACAATTGTGTCTGATTTCTAATTAAAATTTCACTGAAGCCGTTTTTTTGCATTTCTGGACTTTGTTTGCATAAGTATGTATGCACAAATTACGTACATAAAGGCGTTAATATTTGTAATATGAAAAACATATGCAAATAAAGCTCTTCTGGAGTAGTGCGGTTGACCTGTTTTTTTTTTTAATGAAAAATGAACTTGCATTGCTCTTTTAATTGCTGTTGATGACTGCAGAATAAATACACACACAATCACATATTTAATACTCGTATACATTTTCTATGTGTACTAATGTAATCTGTAAGTTATATACACGAATAAATAAATGCACGAGTAAGTATATTTAAATATATATACTCGTATATAATACATACAGAAAGGTATGGAATGCAAATGTACGAGTCCAGCTTTTAGCATCACACGCATTTAAAGCTCTTCAGCTTAGACGACATATAACGGTGAAATGAGGACAACTATCTCGTGATTTTCCTAATCCTAGAAAATCGTGTCGCAATGTTCACACCTTGCAAGGCAATAAATCTGCAGGCAGCAGTCAAGCATATAATACGCATTTATGCACATTGCATTTCCATGTTATTACATGGTAAGTCAACAATAAGTGTATATTATGTGATAATGCACATTTAGAACTAAAATATATGTTTTCTCGTAGCTATTCAGAAATGATACCTCTATTTTTTATATATTAGTTGTGCTCCTATTTATTTTATACCAACCCATAAAAACCACATATATATTTTTTTTAGTTTAAAAGCAATTCTGTCTTGGCCTCCCTAAATATTGATTGATTGTCTTCATTTGATTGATTGCTACTGGTAGCATCGGGAACGGCAAGGAAAACGCTTGTTAGGGCAGCAGCAGCAGCTGCTGCGAGTGCCAGCTTCTTATTTCCCGATCCGCACCACCACCACCCCCGGCTAAGGGTGCTGCGAGCCGCACACTCGCGTTTCGTGTATATACACAGCGTAAATTCGACGCGATGCGACGCGTGACAGCTTTTTAGTGAAAACATTTTTTAAATTGTCTTTCCCATTTGGCCAATCGTTATATAATTTTCGTAAATGGGTAAAAGGAATTTTCTTGTTCACATCGTGTTCTATGGATTACATAATTTAATGCTAACAGGGTGTGTGCTTTTTTTATTCGATTTTGAATGTTGAAGCTAATAAGCTTATTCATCTTTTTTTCTTGATTTTAAATAGATTATTACAAAAATTATTACAAATTTATAGAACTTCAGTTTAAATAAATATTTACTTTTGATTTCAGGTTCGATTAGCTTTAAATTTCTGGCCTATGAAAAACTTTCAAAATTCGTGTCGATCTTTTGTTTCAAAATATAAGTACTCGAAACAAATTGGTAAGTACATAATATCATAAATTAACACAAACAAATGAAAAAAGACTTTTAAAAAAAAATATTAAAAATAAATGGTTAATAAAAATTGCCTTTCTAAATAAAAATGATGCGCTCTTCAAACAAATGCAAATAAAAAATAAATCTTACTATCAAAATTACCAGTCAGTAAATTAATTTTAATTAATAAAATAAATTGATCTAATATAATTAAATATTTTAAATCTTTTTTTATAGCACCTGGCATTTCCCGACAATGCGCTAATTTCCATAAAATGATTATAAAATTTCTCAAACAAAATCTCTCGGGAATTTTTATTTTAGATTTTACACCCATCTTAAAATTAAATATTCATATTCATATTTTAGAAAAAAGTAAATAAATCCAATTTTTATATTAACTTTAACTTTATATTAACTTTTATATTAATTTAAAATGGGTTAAAACAACAAAAATTGTTGTTCCTAAAATAATAATTTAATTGTTGTTATGCTTATTTAAAATCATTTGTATTTGAGATTAACATTGTTTTCCAAAATCATAATAATATGTCCATATAATATGCTGAAACTCTAACAAAGAGCTATCGAAACAAGTGTCACACTTGTCATGCCTAACGTGTTTTTGGGATAGCCGAATAAATACAAATATTATTTGACACCTGTGCAAACTGTGACTGAACAAAAAGTTATCCAAACCTATTACAATAAAGGCCAAACGATCTTTTATTTAAAAAATCATTTTCCAAAATTAAAAAAAACACTTTATGCTCTACCAGGTTTCATCATAAAAGCCAAATTATATTTGGTTTCTTATAATAAAATAAACATTAAAACTACTAACACAAAAGAAGAATCAAAAGTATAAGTATAGGAATAACAGATTTCCCTACCTAATAATAAAGTTACCCGCATTAATCTATTATTAAGAAGGGAAATCTGTTATTCGCTGATGTTCAAAAAAACTTTTGATTCTTCATTTAATTGTCCATAATTTCACATTAAAAGTTACCTCTAACTCGGCTGTCTAATATATCAACATATTTGATAAACATGTATTGTTCAAAAATTGAAAACTTTCATTTTAATACAATGTAAAAGAAAAAAAAAAGGAAAAAAGTGAGACCAAATCAAAAGAGAGCGAGATAATATCACAAAAATGATTTTTTTTAAATCATTTATTGAGCAAATATAATGAGCGTAGAGCTCGTGTATATATAATTTTATATTTTTATCAAGGACAAAAAAATATTTATATATATGTACATATAATTTAGGTTTTCCCTACAGTCATCCGAATGAGTATAAACGACCGGATAATTGGGTAAAGGGTAATTAATTTATTGAAAACCTTTCTTTTGTTTTTAATACTTGAAATAGACAAATTTGAGAAATTTGAGAACTTTACCAAAAAAAAAAACAATTGGAAGAATGTTTTTTTGATAAGATAATGTATCAAAAGTCACTTAGTTGACTAGACAATATGGTTAATAATTGGTTTTCTTTGTCAAGCATGTAGAACAGCAAAAATAGTAAGATTTTGGCGCCAATAGTGTTATAAATAAATTATCTTATTATCAAAATGAAAATGAATTAAAATGAATAACAGGAGAATTGGATATCATAACGTAAAGTAAAAAAAAACTTTATGGAAATATTTAAAAATAGATACCATGTTGGCAACGATATCCATACCTAAAAAAACAATCGTCTCTTTTGAAAATGCTTGAGAAAAAAGGAAGTCACCCCCAAATATATAATCATTGTATTTCCAAAGAGTGTTAATAATCTCGGTATCTTGTTTGGTTTGATATAATGATAAACCAAAAATGTAAAAAAATGTTTTAAAACAAAATCCGTGTTTTTTATATATTTTAATTTATTTAAATTTTATATTTTTTTAATCGCGTGAAAACGAGTCCATGGGTTTGATCTGGGTCAAATAAGTAAAATAAAATTAAAATTTGAAAGGTGTTGAAAAGACCTTTCAAAATCTTTGTAATTTCGCCGGTCATATATACCAAGTGAAGTTAAAAGAAAGATTTAAAAAACACATTGTTTACAAAAGGATTTAGCAAATCTAAGGTTGTTTGTTTAAGTATTACATCCAATTTTAATCCATTGGATAATGCAATTGTCTTGCTTCTAAAAATATTTGACAATATGGTGTTTCATTTGGTGACAGGCAAACTATACCTTGTAAAAATCTCCCAAAATCTCTTTTCTCTCTTCTTCTCTTGTGTTTTTGTT